>CM018688.1:16444514-16717014 GCA_009363875.1 Mikania micrantha
AAAATTTGTTTGATAAAACTCATTTTTAGTTGACTCATCCGGTCTTATAATGACATCTCTCACAAGTCACATCATATGCACATCCTCCTACTATCATATGATAATAATTGATGTGATATATTTTATCTTTTATTTTTTCATTTTAATAATAATATAATTTATTTTATAAAGTTAATTATTAATTAAGGTTGTTTATACAATATATGTTTACATGAGCCTAACCTATTTGATAGAGAATTTTATCTTTTAATAATTCAAATCTAAACATAATGTATATCAATTTTAGATAGTTTATAATCATGGTAGGTAAATTTTGTGGTTCTGTATTTATGAAAAGTAAAACATGTAACCTTATATAATTCTACTAGTTTTTATAAACTCATGTATTACATGGATTTAGGTACAAAAAGTTATGTAATTATAATATATATATATATATATATATATATATATGTGGTAAATTACATATTGTATTATCGTTTTTATCAAAAAATTAAAAGTTTGAGACCATCTTTGGTTTTAACTCTAAATAAAATAACGTACATTTATCCGTGTGAAAGAACTATTTGTTTCAAAAACAATTCTATTGTTGATAACGATTGGATATTCACTTTAAAAATATACACCATTAAAAGACTACTTTTTGGAAATAATACATTGTATTTATTTTAAAAAATTATTAAGATATTTAATGTTGATTTTAAATATTTTAAAATATAATGAATTGCGTTAAAAATTAATAGTTTATAAAATTTAATTATATTAACAAAATACATACAAAATTAACTAAAGTAAGTTTTGTACCCGTTTGTGTTAATTTAAATTTTAATTTCATGTTAGTTATGAAAAGATTTAAATATAATAAAAAATAATATATTTTATAAAACTTGTAAGATATTTAAGTTAAATTTTGAATATTATAAAATACAATTTAAATAATTAACACATGTCCATATTTAAAAGAGATTTAATGTGCTAATGACATGTGTCCACATTTAAAAAAGTTTAATTTTGGTAATGACATGTGTCCATATTTAAAAGAGATTTAAGGATTTATTGACACTTATCAAATCTATTTTCTTTTATTATAGTAGATAGATATGTGAATACGTCTACAAATACGCAAAATCGGTTATTTTCAATACTTGTTAATAGGCAAATTAAGGGGAAGGATCAAATAAAAAGTTTTTTGCCTAAGAAGGCTAAAAAGGATTTTTAAAACCTTCAAAACCGACCCAGACGAACTCCGATTGAACTCATTTCGATGACATTGGAATCGTCTCATCGAACCCTACAATATTAGTTTTTAGGTTTTAGCTTTAACAAGTAGTTTTAGAATTTAGATTTTAGGGCTTCATTTTAGCTTTTATGTTTTATCTTTATGTTTAAGGTTTGTTTTTAAAGTTTTGATTTGAGTATTTGGGTTTATTGTTTATGATTTAAGGTTTGGGTTTTAGGGTTCGATAAAACGGTTCCAATGACGCAAAAATGAATTCAATCGGGGCGTGTTTGGTTCGGTTTTTGAGTTTTTAAAAGTCCTTCTTAGCCTTCTTAGGCAAAATAGACTTTTTAGGGGAACCTTCCTCGGCAAATTAATATATAATATCTTTCCAATACTTATTTTCAATATTCAAAAGATTAAAAATGTTGTTCTAAAAGATAAGCTAAAGAGACAATTAAATAATCATGACGTAAGCAGAATAATGTATTATTGGGGTTGGGCTACAACTTCACGCATAAAGAGAGTCACATCTTCAATAACCATCTTGACTACGTCTCAAGAATATGACTCTTGACAAAAATATGTGTGTAATTTGTTTTTTTGACATAACGGAGGTTTTTACTATCTATTACCATATGTATTACTCGAAAGTAGATTGATAAAAATGAGTGGATAGTTAGGAACACTAAGGTATACAAAGGATTCGTAATAGAGAGAACTTTTAATTTGTAAAAAATAGTTCTTTTAAAACTTCTTTTTTCTTTTAATAATATCTTTATACATATAGCAATAACTTTACCAGAGCCGGCCCAATAGGTCAATCGGCCCAATCTAGAGCTTAGGGCCTACAAAACATGTAACGCCTCCTATTTTTTATGTTTTTGAGCTTGTTATACATTGATTTAGATTTTGGGCTTCAAAATATGTTGGGATGAATGGTTTTGGGCTCTATACACAGTGAGCGGTCCAGTGGGAGAGTAAAAAATCCAGAGGCTTCTAATCCTCCATACACTGCGTGTTTGTGAAATCCGGAAAGGGGGAAAAGAAAAGTAGGGCAACGAGGTCGAGGAGTCGAGGAGATGGATGTGTTTCTTCGAGGAGGGAGACGTTGAGAAGAAAATCGATAGAGAGGGAAATGAGGAGACGCCTAGATGCCAATCACGTGATTCTTCGATTGGTGTATATATCTCGGAGAGTTGGAGATGGAAACGAATCACCGATCAGTCACTCTCTCAGGTTCTCAAATATGGAATCAGACAATCTCACGCTCTCAAATTTGTGCTCACAGCTTATCATCACGGCGTCAGTGTGTCATCGTCACCAAGTCTGAGGACTGAGGCTCCTAATCACGGTGCTCAACCTCAGGCTCTCTAATATGTGCACACCATTAGGATCTCAAATCTGGTCTTTGGACTTTGATTTTGATTTATTTGTGTTTAAATTTTGATTAGGGTTAATTTTTATTGAATTGTGATTATGGTTGCTACCACACTGGTTGATTTAGGGTTGTGATTGAGTTTGATTAAATTTTGAATTTGATTTAGGGTTGTGATTTAATGTTGAATTTGATTGAATTTTGAATTTAAATTAGGGTCGTGATTAAATTTTAAACTTGCTTGAATTTTGAATTTGATGTACCTGAACTTCACTAGTAGTAATTGTTTGGTACACATTTGTTTTCACGTATAAATAAATTTGAACTTGTGTTTCACTATGGGCATTATCTATAATATGTCTCGCTTTTGAAGAAAGTTTAATCAAAATGTAGGCATGTTAGGTTTTGATGAATTTTATGTCGAAACATGGATAAAAATAAATATGTCATAGTGTCATACATAGAGGGCACACAAGTTACAAAAAAAAATAAAATATTTATAAACATAAATATAAATATTAAAAAATTAATATAACAAATATATATATATATATATGAGAAAAATGAATATGAGGTTGTTAAACACCTAACTTAAGTAACAAACCCATCAAAATGACGTTGTTGTGATTAAATGTGCAGCCTTTAAAATTACTTGTCTGAAAATATGAAAGAAAAAAAGAGTAAAATTAATTTTTAATGAGATTTATCTTGACCTTTATATATGAAGTTAAAAACAGAGGGAAATTTTTATTGTTGATAAGATCTAATCAAAACTACGTTGTATTGATAAGTTTTGTATCTAAGTTAGGTGTTTTACAACCTAATATTCACTTTTCTCATACATACTTACGTACGTACATATATACAATCGAATCATGTGTAGACAATTGAAGAAGCAAATTACACTTTGATATATGTAAGGTTGATCGCTTAGGATACTCACATGTATATAACTACAAAAAATCAATTATAAAAATGTAAATATATAAAATTATAGATGCAAATTAGAGTTGAATCATACTTACTCTGGCCATATAGAGACAATTTCCGAAACCAATTAAGTAAGTTGAATATGTGTTTAACTAACCCGAAACAAAAAAAAAATAAAAAAAAAATAAACTCAACAATCTATCCCTATCCGTTAAAATAAAGAGGTTGTTGTCACTCTTCATATGCGTTATAAACAAATATTCTCGATCATTTACAAATTAAAAACACATATGTAATAATTACTCACTTTTACTAGTTACTCCATGTAAGTATTACTTTCTATTTTAAATTTAGTAAATGATTTTTATTTTTTATGTAGAGCCAAATATCATAATTAAAACATTAAATAAAACAATAAAAACTAAAAAAACACTTAAACAAAACAACACAATAAATAAAAAATCCATTAAAATAAGACAACACAATACAATTTTAAAAAGTAATTATTACATTTTATATTTTTACATAATACGTTCTTTCATCCTTTTAGCCAATTCACGTCCGGGACCAATCAAGTGATCGGTTGGAGCCCAGATAATTTTGTGTCTTTGTTGTATTGGTTTTACTCTTGTAAGCCTACAAATTTTTTTATCGAGTCTGATATGGTCTCCAACATTTCTTTGTAGTTTGTTGCAGACGAAAAATTGTGCCCTTTAGCCTTTATTTTTTTCTACTGGACGAATGTCGCGTTTCGGGTGACATGTTGATCTTGAGTTTATCGTCTTGACTCATTTAAACTCACCACATATCGACATGTGAAATTGGATTGAGTGATCGTGTAGTGACTTGATGACGACATATTGCTATGTTTCGAAGTTCGTAACTTCAGGACAAGATGTCGTTGATTTTCTCATAAATTGCATTGTCGCGTTATGAGAAAATGGTCCGCTCTCTAGTATATTCGATCAACGTCTCATTCATCACCATTTCTTCGCTAACATCATTTTTCAATTGATGTGGTGTTGGATTCAGAAGTCGTTAAACTTCACGACTTTCTGCTGTAAGTCATCCCATTTTCTCGAAATCATGTTGTTTATCTGGTAGACACCTTGACCCATTGCTTCAAAAAACTAACTCATAACACGTTTCCAAAACTTTGTTCTCGTTTAATTGTTACATATAGCAAAAAATAAAATCAAATATGTTATTAAAAATAAAACACACTTTTTTATAAATGTATTTATTATGTACCCATTGATCTTCAAAAAAATTGATACACACTCGAGCTAGTGTAACTTTCTCTTCGTTAGTCCATCTAGTGTTGTTTGATTTGATAAAACTTTCAATGACTTCCTTTCTTTTGTGTTAGCATATTGGCGATGCAGGCTCGTGGTAGAGTTGTGTTACTAGCATAACTTCGGGTTTGGGAATGTTTCAAATGTAGGTGATTGTGGGTTGGTATCTATTGGTGGTTTGAGACGTTGAGATTGAGTTGAGGCCAATAACAATTGAATAACCGATTGAAATAGATGTTATTTGGATTGTTTTGGATCGATAAAATATATGAACTTTGAACTTCATAAATAAAAGTTGTTTGTTGTAACATTCCTTTAATTTGTAATAAATAATTATATTTATTAGATAATATATGACGTCATTTGAAATTTTTATCCAATATATATATATATGGGAAAAAAATTTAAACATCTTTAATATACATAAATATGTATCTATACAATTAAATATGTATGTTATTGCTTAATATTACAAAAACATATTTTTAAAGTTATAAATGTATAAATCTTATGAAATTTAGAATATATTTGTAAATAAAATAACTTAAACAAATAAATAAGGCCTAATTATGAAATTATATCTAGAAAAAAATTTTATAAATAAAAATGTTTAAAAAATCCTAACTTTAATAATAATTAAATTTCATAAAAGATAATTAAATAATACAAATAATTTTTTTTAATTATATAATATTAAAAAAATAATAAAACATTCATAAAATATATATAAATACTTTATTTGCAGAATTTTATAAAAAAAGAATTTAAACAAGGTATACAATTTTTTTTTAAAAATTAAATATGGCTAATAGAAAGTTAAGGGACTATTCTTGCCAAATTTGAAACTGTTATTAATGGGAAAATAAGGAGGGACTAAACCCGTCATATCCCCATAGTTCCTCTCCCCCTCCACCTGGTTTCAGCTCCAAATTGATCCAAACCCATCTTCGACCCGAAAAAACACTCTAGCTCATTCAAGCGTTGATACAACCAATCAAACCTATCTTCGGCTAGGTATTAATGGTGACAATCTTTCCCAATCATCAATTGCACAAATGGAGATCATATCAATTCAAAATTCACTACCAAAATTACGAACAAAACGCGTCAATTGAAAATGTATGAAACGAGTATGAAACCTCAAATTAAACTATCAAAAATACTCTTTTGGCTTCAGCGAACCTAACTGAGCAAACCAAATCAACTCACTAACAGAAACAAACACGAATCAAGAACTCACAAGTCTCGGTCGACCACCATTTGAAATCCTAATCGAAATCCATCAAATTTCAATCTAAGGTTAGTAATGTGTACATCAATCTATGTGATTTATGATAACGAACAATAACCCTATGGCTATTCAATTGATCGAGTTCCAAAACGAACGAATTTTGGTTGAGAATGGGATTAGGGTTTGTCAGCTTATACTGAATGAGGAAAACATTCAGGACCTTGTTTTATATTTTTGTTCCGGTTAACAATGGTTTTTATGGTGCTAGCCTAGCGATTAGTGATTGTTATGTAGGAGTTGCAAGTCTAGGGATGGCAGGAAAACCCATACCCTATGGGAAAACCCGAAACCCGAAACTTTAGGGCCGGGTATTGGCCCGAATATTAGGATATGGGACAGGGTATGAGATAAAAAAATATATTTTTTCGGGTTCAGGTACGAGTATGGTATTAAGGAATACCTAGCCCGACATCCGGCCCATTTACCCGAAATAATACTCGTCATATTTTGTTAATATTTTTTAATTTCCTTTTATAAAACATAATTCTTTTTATGAATATTAGTTTAAATTGTAAGTTTTATCTTATTATATTAGATATGAAAGGAAGTATCATTTTTATTGTTTAAAAACTAACAATGTTTTGAATATTTAGTTTCAGTTTTAGTATTAAATTAACAATTTATTTAGCATCTTTTGAGATTTATATGTCATGATATTTACTTTTTTTATGTTTTATGATGTTGATATTATACGTATAATTCTAATTTATTTTTATAATTAAACAATAACATTATATAAAATTAATATTATACAAATGTACTTAGAATATCACACAAGTTTTTTTAGTAAACTAATGGGTATATCCGATACCCGTGGGTATGCCCGATACCCGATATATACCCGATGGGTAATGGGCCAGGTATGTGACACATTTTTATAATCAGGTATGGGTTTGGGATTAACAATACCCTACCCGAACCCGGCCCATTGCCATTCCTATGCAGGTCGCGGGTTTGACCCTTAAGGGGTCTGGTTTTTTGAGCCAGAAACATTTAAATTTTATAGCTTTCAATCTGTTTTTTTTAATTCTGTTTTTACTAAAAAAATTAAATCTAATTTTATAAACTGGATGAAGAAAAATATTTTTTGTAATATATATATAATAATAATTCTTTTAATTCTTTTATTATAATAAATAATATATAATTGATTGTTAGCGATGTGTGTTTGATTTTCAGGTGCTTTAACAGTTTAAAGTTGTGTTTTTATGTGGAATGATGATACTTTGAGATACAATTGTGAATTGTAGGTAAAAACAAGTTAGATGGATGCCCGGGGGTGTTAACGAGGTGACAAGATGCACAGATGGATCAGAAACAGTCGAGAAAAGCTCAGAACTTCAGAAGCACATATCTGGAGCTAGAGGAAGAGTTACGGAATCTATAATATATGAAAACTAAGCTTCTCGACGAGACGAAGTTGTAGGTGAAGTCAGACTGTGCGTAGGCTACGCCCAAAATTCAGTGTTGGCAGAAAATTCCCACCGTTCAGATGTGCCCAGCGTAGGCTACGCCCAAAACGCGGAAAACGAGATTTTAACCCTATTTTGCCTATTTTCAAGCCATATTCCATCCAAGTCGAAAGTTAAGGTTTTTGGGGCCATTTGGGGACAAAAATTTGAGGTTTTTGGGTGTCTTCAACTCTCCAGATCACGATTCGATTCGAGAATTCATCCATGGAATCAACGATTGAAGACCAAATCATGAGAAGGCAAGGCTTGTTTCTTCGTAATCGCTTCCGGTTGATTAGGGTTGTAAGTGAAACAACGTTTGAATGTTGAACCTGGGATTTTGATTGTAAACTTGATACGATTTCCATTTGGTTGATTTAAACAATAGATTTATGTTTTCATATTGTTGCGTTACCATCAGTGATTCGGTTTTCTTGCATCGTTTACTCATTGGTAGTCGTGCGATGCGTTGCGTATGTCTATTGGTAATTTTGTGAATGAGCAAGTCTTAAACGTTCGTTCCATCTTTATCACTTTAATCGAATTGATTGACAACATCAATTTTATATGATCTCATTCTAGGTTTAACTTACATTCATTGTGGATCTTGCAACCTAAAAACCGGAAGTGATTACCTTTTCCATTAATTGTTTTCAAATCAAATTTAAAGTTTGTTTCTTTTAAACCATTCCCTTAATTCAATTCAATCCAAAGTTTTCATTTTTCTTAGATTAATTACTTTGTAGTGACAATTAGCACTTTCCACTGATTCCCTGTGGAGACGACCTTACTTGCCTTCGCTATAGTCAAATGTAGCTAAGTTCTTAATTATAAATTGTTTTTAATTGACCTACGACACATCAATCAGTTAGTTGATTTATTACTTATAAATAAATCAAAAATAAGTAGTTAAATAAAATTCAAGAAATTATTTTTTTAGTTTAACATTTTTATTATATAAATCTTTTACTTTTTATACAAGTGTGTGCATATATATATAAACCTTTGTTTCACCTTGTAAAACTTATAAAAATATTTTTACTTATATAAATATTTTTTATGCGATTTTATTAAACCTAGCTACAAATTATTAAATCATAGTAATGCTTTGATATTGTTGTTTAATTTAAAAATCTTTGAAACTATTTCAGATTTATAACATTTAATATCTTTAATCTTAAAACATTATACGGTTTACATTTTAAAGAATTTCAAATTTTAGAAATTTTATTACAAATTAAATGTATTTTTACACTTAAACCCCGTGAGATTTAATATCACTTTAAACAAAGCAATTATTACATATTCAAACTATACCAAAACAAACCGAACTCGATGAACTATCTAAACTTAGGGATTTCTTAGAGACATAGCTACATTTACTTATACTGGATGAAATATCTAGGTTGATTGTGATTGTGTTTAGGATACAACTTGAGCTACAACTTGACAATTATTGTGCAAAGGTTTTCTCATCCATCAAGGTAAGTCTTTATAGCCACTCTTTAACTTGTTTTGAACTTTTGAGGTGAAACTGTAACTTTGAACTTATCTTTAACTTATGTTCGTGTGAACTTAGCTTTATGACCTAAACTAAAGTGTGAACTTAACTTGAGCTTGCATTGATCATAACTTATCTTTAGTAAACTATGATAGATCTACTGGACTGAGCATCCCATTGTTTGTTGAGTTGACTTCGGTCTTTCACGGTACTACTTCAGCATTATTAGGAATGCTAGCTTGATCAAACATCATTTGTTAACATTATTTGATCTGTGTATGGTTTAATTACATGTTTTTAGTTCATATTGGTTTATTATCACATTTGACATCTTATCTTTTATCAAACTATTTGTGTGTGTGTGCTTAAACCTGTGAAGCTCACAAACTCTTTGTAGTTGACCTTGATTTTAAACATGTGTTGGTGGAAATGCAAACTAAGCACGCTTTGGACCTCGATTTAGTATTTATTAGTCTGCTATGTTTGAATTACGATTGATTTAATAGCTTAGAATTTGAATGGTTTGACTATGTATTGAATGGATTTGAATTCTGAATTAAATGTAATTTCTTTTGAATTATTTACAATTTTATACCATGTGCTATAAACAATCTACACTTTGTGGCGCCCCGATGTTTCCGCTATTGGTCGAGGTGTTACATTTGTAAAGTTTAAAGAGTTTTTTTACGAGTAGGTTGTTTGTGTGATTTTTTTTAAAAGTTGGTTGAATAATATATTTGTAGCATAATTTTTTCTCCAACGGCTCTTTTTCCCATGACCTATCTCACTCCTCATTCATCACACCTGGCTCACACTGGGTGTGTAATGATTCAGGGGGCATGACGGGAATGTGACACTTCTATCACCTTAATGCTCACGTCCCATTACACATAATTTTAAAGGCTCTTGTCACAACTATTTTTAATATAAAAAAAAAACTAAAAGTTAAAATATTAAACATCATATATAAAAGCATAACATACTTATTTTGTACAATTTATAAAATGTTGATATACTATTCAACTATCTTAATACCCTAATGTATATGAATAGACAAAATATTAAATAGTTATGATAAATATTTCAATAAATAAATAATTTAAACAATAAAATAATAAAATTATATTTGAAACTTTTATTTTGTAGAAATATTGGTTTTAAATTATTTTATATTTTTAAAATAATTTATCCTTTTATTTTTTTTAAAAAGTGTATTTTTATTAAAAAGATATCTATTATATTACAATATATATAAATTTATACTTTAAAGATATAAATTATATAATTAACATATAATTTTATTATTTAATATGATAGAGATACATTTAATATGAAATACATGTAAAAATTAATATGTAGATTTTATATAAAAATGATATGTTTTCATTTTGTTTTTATGTATTAGTATAAATATTGTTTATACTTATAATCCATAAAATTCAAAACTAAATAATAAATATTAATAATTAAATATGAAAGAAGCACTAAAAAACATATAGATTAAAATGATGACAAATATCCATAATTACATTTTATTTATTATTGTTAAGATCTACATAGATATAAACTTTTAGTAACAAAGTATTTGTTTATTATAATAAGTTACTGATATTTATAAACAATTTGATGATACAAATACCAATTTAATTATTAAAAATAAATATGTTGGTAGAAAATAAAAAAAGCAACTTAGAGCTAAAGGTAGTTTATTATTTGAAATTTGAATAAATAAATAAGATACGTAATTATTGATGTCTATCCAAGTCCATATGGAGTACTAAACTTGTACCCAAAAGTCGTTAAAATCAAAAATTAAATTGCGTTTCTGTCGGTGGTTCTGCGTGATTTTCTCCGAATCTGTCCTCCGTTTTCTTCTTTTGATTATTTTTTTTCTGATAAATTGAGCAAATGCAGCATTTTTTACATGAATCTGGTACTGGGGTTTGAATCATTCATATCCAGTTAGCCTAATTTAGGGTTCTTGTGGCCCGCAAACTAATCGAACGACGGACCAATGCTGGGTAGTAAAGCGTTGTTTAGTTTTCTCACCAGAAAAGATGTCAGAAGAATACTCAAACGCAAAGACAGTGACGCCGGTGAAAGAGGTAATTTGTTACAGCATTTGGTTCAATTTGATCTCGTTTTCCCCTTTCTGATTATCAACTTTTTCGTGATTGTTTCTTCAATTTGTAATGTCGTAGTTGATGCAAGCAGCGAGTGCGAATCGAAGTTAGGGTTTTGAGTGATTAGTGGAATGTTGTTGCGTCGATTTGTTGCTCTGATTTGGTTTTTAGAAGGTGGGTTAACCGAATAATGGGGTAATGTAAAGTTTTACGGTAATTTCTTGATCGATTTGAATTGTAGTTGAAGAATTAAGGGAGTAAAGTAAGTTTTTAGATCACATGCTTGATGTGCTTCACTTATATGACATTGGTATTGAGCAATTCATGAAGTTATGGAATGGTATAGGCCAAATTTTTGATCCATTGGACATTTGGATTTATGTGAAGTTCAAGTTATTGGTTTTTGAAAAATTAATATAGTTTCCTTGCTGTAATGAGTAATCCCCATAGTTTAGACTTTGCTGACCAATTTGATTTCATTGCATCTTCTATTTGTTTCTTTTATGAACATGAACAAGAAAACTGATGATCTGAGTAACAAACACAGGGAAGTGGGCTTTTGATTTCCTTAAAACATGGAGATGACCCTATACATGCATTTGTTTAGACTAAAGTGATTGGAGAATGAACAAACATTTGATTATTCTTGATTGTTAACACCACAGAATATTCATGTTGTTTCTTGCTAATGTGATTGACGGCACGTCTTAGTTAGTTAATACTACATTTTGCGTTTAAAGGGTGATTTGATGCTTATCCAGACCTTGATCGGGTTTTTTGGTGGTAATTTGTTTATGTTCTTTGGGATAAATTAGATAGATATATCATTTCAAATGTACAAAAACAGTGTAAGTCTAAAGGTCGTCGATTTTAAATCTTAGCCGCATGAGATAGTTTGATTGATTATAGTGCATCAACTATCAACCTAAGTTCAATATTCAGTGCATTGTATAGTGTATACTATCTGGAAATAGAATGTATGAATTTTATGTTCATACTTGTTAATTTATCAATCTGCGAGAATAAAGAATTTGCTAAAAGCTTTAGATTTGGCAACCTAACTACTCATGAAAGCATGGCTGTTCAACCTTTCAACCTAAATATTTACAAAGATTAAATTCCATGTGCTATTCAGACATTTATGGTTTTCTTCTACTTGATTTCCATAATGGAGGAAAACTGATACTACCAAACTCCTACTTGGTCAAATTTGTTTACATCAATTGCTAAATTAGTGATAATCCCAAAGTATAGATTATACACCGAATGGGATTTTAATTAGTTTCTTCTTCTTTTTTTTTTTTAATCCAGGAAGAGCAATGGAGGAACTACGTGCTACCTTATTTAGCAAGTTACGTCGTCAACATCAATCCTTGTTGGGACCAACTTTTGCTCTAACATTCAACTTCATTGTGTCTGTTAGTATTATCTTGATGAATAAGTTGGTATGTTTATATTATTTCACTCTTTTTCACATGCCATAGTTGTGTCACTTGTCTTGTTAGATGCATCACTTTTGTTTATTTACTTTTACAACCCTCCTGTTTCAGGTACTTGTCAAAGTTGGGTTCAATTATCCAATTTTTCTCACTTTCATCCACTATATTGTTAGTTGGTTAATTATGGCCCTCCTAAAAGCTTTTTCTCTCCTTCCTCCACCTCCTTCTTCAAAGTCAACCAAATTTTCTTCATTGCTTGGTTTGGGTATAGTTATGTCCCTCTCTACTGGTCTGGCTAATGTTAGTTTGAAGTATAATAGGTAAATCAACTAAGTCAAACTTTTATTGTATCTTCTGTAACATAGAGCCATTGACTTTATAGTTTATACTTGTGTATTTTTTTTAACTAAAAGTGTATTCTTTTAGTGTTGGTTTTTATCAGATGGCTAAGATCGCGGTAACCCCAGCTATTGTTTTAGCAGAGTTCATGCTCTACCGCAAAAGAATATCTTTCCGAAAGGTAAGTATGAAATAATCATGTCATTAGAATTTTAACTGCTAGACACAAGTCAAAGTGATAAATTCATGTTTTTTATTTAGTAAAACTAACAATATAAAAATATTTACTTCTTTTGACTTAAAATGGTTAACATTGTACTTTTAATATATATTTTTTCTAATTCATAATGCTTGAATGTTTCAGGTGCTTGCACTTACGGTAGTGTCAGTTGGTGTTGCAGTTGCTACGGTTACCGATTTGCAATTCCATTTTTTTGGTGCATGTATAGCAGTGGCATGGATTATACCAAGTGCGACCAATAAGATATTGTGGTCAAACCTTCAACAACAAGAGAGCTGGAACGCATTGGCGTATGTTTCTTTATTTGATTACGCATGAGTTTGACTTCTAAAGTCAAATTCGCCACAAACTCAGCACTATTTGATGATTATTTCCAGGTTAATGTGGAAGACCACACCAATCACTGTGTTTTTTCTAGTGATGATGATGCCATCACTTGACCCGCCTGGCGTTCTATCCTTTGACTGGAGCTTCTACAACTCTTCTATCATCGGAGCTTCTGCCATCTTTGGTTTCTTACTTCAGTGGTCTGGTGCTTTAGCACTCGGGTAAGTTGCATTGCATGTGTTTTGGAGCTGATAGGGTTTTTATAAGCAGCCCCTCTGTCCTCAACGATAGAGGTAAGGTTTGCCTGAATCACAGTCTTCACAGACGCCATCAATGGGTGGGGTCTTTACTGGGTAATGTCATAGTATTGCAAGCGGCTTGCGTTTTACACCTACCACTAAACAACTGTCTTTTGTAATGTTAACAGGGAAACATCGGCAACAACTCATGTTGTTCTCGGACAGTTCAAAACATGTGTCATTCTTCTAGGAGGTTTCATTATGTTTGGTTCTAATCCGGGATCAACCAGCATTTGTGGTGCAGTCATGGCTCTAGCTGGTATGTCCTTCTACACTCACCTGAACCTGAGGCCACAACAAACATCATTAAAAACATCTAAATCATCGTTGCCAAAGTCTAAGCTTAGCAAAGAAAACGGAGACACCCACGATCATGTCAACCATGGAGACGAATCGGTCTGATGAACATGTAGACACACGAAGGATTGATTGTTTGAATTCTTTTTTTTTTTTTTTTTTTTTAACAACTGGTTATATGTTTTCTTTTTCTTTCTTTTTTTTTTTCTATGTTTCTCTAGGATGTGGTGTAACATGAGGCCACGAGGCATGTAAATTGGACTTGCTTAGATATGACTAGTTAGGAGTTAGCTACTGTTAATGGGCTGGTTTCGATTTGACTTGAAGGCGGGTCACGAAATTTGGGGAATATGAATCACTGTTAATATGCATCTGATGTGAATAGGCTGGTTTTCGTCTCTTGTATTCTTATATTTATTTTATAATTTTTTTTATGAATTACTAATGGCAGTATAGAATTTGCAGCAACTAGTGGTTCCCATAGATTCGGTACTCTGTTAAACATCTACTTTTTTAGAAATTCGGTATTGGTACTTTTTATACCTATCAAAATGGACGGGTTGGGTTAGGTAACGGGTCAGAATGAGTGCGGGTCAGGATGAGTGCGGGTCAGAACAGGTTTTAAGCAAAATCAGTTCGGGTCTAAATGGATTGTTGTTAAAAACATCAATTTAGTTTAACTTAAGATGTGTTATAAGTAAACAAATAATCCATTTGGATAATTTTTAGTGACTTTCTCATCAAATATGTTATTAATCATTCTTAAATGTTTGAATTCATTGTATTTACATACTTTTTTGGTTATCCATCTTGACCTGCATTGTGTTTAAGTGCTACTCATCTCAACCCATTCAATATTATGATACCTATTTTAATCCATTATAGTACAATTGTTTAACGAAACCAACTCATTTCCTTTAACATGGGTAAAAATTGTCACCTCTAGTACTTTTAGTATGGTCTTGGTATGATACCAATAACATTTAGAGATCGACTATTTTGTGGTAACGATATGTTACCAATCTAATCCTTGTGGCAATGACATTGATGTGGTTAAGTATGTAAAAAAAGCGTTTTGAGGTTTGGTTGCTTGATAATACAAACATGCTATGACGATATATAAAAAAGTATTGTCGTAAAAATAGGCGTAAAAGAAAAATGAAAGCGTATTTAAAGAAAAAAAATATATCATATTTGATTTGGTTCTTTTTTGAACAAGACTTGGGTCGAAGTCTAAACCGACTTGTTTCTAAACAAAGTATATAGTTATACTGAAACGTAGTATAAGCATGTTGCAATGGTATTTCCAAAGTGACTGAAAATACAATATTAAAAAACTTACAAGTGAAAAACAAAATATAAAAATATTAAATAATTAAAAAAAAAATGCTTAATGTCGAACACAAAAACCAGACAAAAAAAATTAGGGAGGAGAAGGGTTCTAATACGTAGAGGTGGGCAAAAAAAAGATCCGGAACCGGTCATACCCGAACTGATGGGTATAAACGGGTCCGGTTTTTTAGACAAATTAAAACCGAAACCGGAACTGGTTCCACATGTACCCGGCCAAAACCCGAACCGGAACCGGTTGAAACCCGGAACTAGAACCGGAACCGGGTATTGACTTTGTTGACCGGAACTGGAACCGATTGGAACCGGAACCGGCTAAAAAAAAACCCGAGTTGTGCACCTCTACAATACGTGCGACTCTGGGCCTTGGGTGAGCTTCTTAAGTCTCAAACCATCAACTCATCGAGACATTCGAGTGATGACCTATTCTCAAGGTGAACAAAACCGGAATGACCAGTTATTAGTTACCGATTATAAAACTAATTTTATCAATCATTTAGGATTGGTTATTGATTTCATTGCATGAACCAATTATTCTAACCGGTTTTACCGATTAACCGACCTAATTATAGTAGAAAACGGTGTTGATCAATTAACCGATTTGGTTTTTAGATTGGTTAGAACAAATTGGAATAGTCTGGCAATACCAAGATAGAAAATTTTTCATCTTGGGTTCAATTGGACGGCTTCAAAACCTCTTCGATCACTCAATATCACTGATTGAGTGATTGGTTCGAATGGAAGGAGAGCCGTTACAGCCGTAGGGGACGGGCCCTGAAGTAAGAGGAATTCAGCCACTTGACCTGTGGAATATGTGATTGTAGATTGCTGATTACAGTGCAGCTGGAGGCAAGAGCGTAGGTAGAGGCGGGCAAACCGGGTTTTTTTGGGAACCGGTTCTAGTTCCAAACGGTCCCAATTCCAGTCAATAACCGGTTCCGGTTCAGGTTTTACCGGGTAAAAGTGAAACTAGTTTTGCTTTTTCGGTTCTGGTTCCGATTTCACTGAGAATCCGGAACCGTCTGTACCCACTGGTCAGGTATGATCAGTTCCGGTTCCGATTTGAGTTGCCGGTTCCAGATCCGGGTTTTTGCCCATCTCAGCGTAAGTCAGGAGAAGTCGGAATGAAGAAATCAAAAGATTTAGACCACTAGATATCTAGGCCATGAAGGTTCATTTTATTCAATATTTTGTTAATTTAGATTAAAATATTAATGGGTTAAATGAGTTAAAAGATTAATGAATTAAATGAGTTAAAAGATTAATGGGCGTCAATATACTGAATTTAAAAATTAAAGTATTTTAAATAAGTTAAATGGATCTAAAAAAAAAGTTTGGATGATAAGTTATAATTGGGTTTAAGTTATATATGTTTTTACAACGCCCTATTTGTGGTGCACGCATATAATGTATATATGTGTGGGCCCTTAAGGGGCAAAAGTAAAAGTGCACTAATTTTAACGTTATTTCAATTATTTTGTGAAAATAACGTTAAAATCATTGGGATTATCAACTTCAAACGATAACTTTGAGCCGGGGACTCTTTCGGAGCAGCCTCTCTATCCCAATTGGGATAGGGTAAGGTTTGTATCTATCCTTCCCCCCAGACCCTACTGAAAAGTGGGAATATACTGGGTAATGTTGTTGTTGTTGTTGTTGTTATATATGTTTTTACATAAAAATTAATAGTAAAAATATATAAATTAAATAATTGAATATTAAAAAATTGAGATTAAAAAAATATCCGAGATGAGTTTAAGCTTTAGAAATAAAAACGAGCTCTCTTAAACTAAAAATAGCTCAATCTCTCATAATTCAAAATAAACCAAGCTCGAGGCTTATTGAACTTAAGCACATATCGTTTACCCTAGCGCAAATAACAAGATTTGAATATTCCAATTCTTTTATTTGATATCCTGAAGGAATTTAAATTCTCTTCTAATAAGAAATAAGATGGAACTAATTCTAATTTCAATTCCAATTCAGTAGTCAACCAAAAACATAAAGAATGAAATTCAAATTCTAATTCCAAATACATGGAAGATTCAAAGGTCTGGATGAGAACCTCGCCTAAGGGTCTGGATAACCGCATGGCCCTTTTCTGGTGCCTCGCCTCACATGAGAGCCTAGAAGCAAACCCGAAGGGCTTTTGACAACGTAGATATAAACCATCATTGGCTTTAAATAACATTCTTGATAAAGCAGTAATCATGAAGGGCAAAAGATTACCTCATAAAAACTGAAAAGCATGAACTGGCTACGTGAACAAACCAGTCACCAACTCATCATCCGGTTAGGTGCAGCTTATAGACCATCGCATACATGTCATACCCTACCACAATCAAAGAGGAGCCACACTGCTAAGTGCCTGCTTCCATCTAGCACAACTTCTACTGGTTTCTGCCTGCCCGTGCATCACAAGCTGTGTTTTAACTAGTCGCATAAACGGTTAGCTGTGGTTTAACTTAACTGATCACAAATGCCATTTCTTACTTGGCTTCTCAAATTACCCAGAAAGTGGACCAAGTGACCAAGAATGACACAGATGACAGAACTAATATGATCACACAAACCCATAAGATCAAAAATGAAAATCTTGGCCTAAGTTTCATCAAAAGACCAGTTTCACAACACTGACAGATCAAAGTATTAATCTTTTTTTTTGAACAGCACATTTTATTAACACCAGAAACAACTAGCAAGATCAAAGTATTAATCACCATCAACAAATACATTTAAAAAAATTCACATTTACCATTCCTAAAAACAAACCTTACTTTCAATTATATTCGTGTACTTAATTCACACAAAAATAAAAAGGAAAAATAATAAAAAAACAAACATATGTACATACTGAAGGGGAACAAAAAGATTGTAACCCTAAACAGGAGGAATATTAGAAAACGAAAAACCTTTGTAACCCTTGTAAGCGTAGTAAGCAATCCGCGTATAATAGAAACCAGGAATAAACAACACCGCCCCTAATATCGCAAAGAACACCCCTGATCGTATCAAAACGCCAAAATTATTATAAAAAATAAATAAATTTGGCAATCAAGTAAATGTTTCCAGCATAATTTCATTCATAGCAGATAAAATATAGTTATCAGAGGATTCAACAGCTTAATTCGTTATATTACCGTGGCCAATGTCACCGCCAACGTGATTAACGGCCATGAAGATGCCGGAGACGATACCGAGGATGCCGAAAACGAGAAGAGAGACGGAGAGAGCGATCTCCTTGACCGGTGGTCGGTTGTGAACGGTGTAAGCAAAATCAGAGTCCGTCATGATGTCTTCATCTGAGATTGAGAAGGTGTGGTCAACGTAAGCCATGAGAATTGATGATTGATGGTGGCCAATTCTTAAATTGATTAGGGTTTTGAGTTTTGACAGTACAGCAGCTTCAGGGAGAAGGAGGGTGTTGTTCAAATTTGGGGGTTTGGTTTTGGTGTTTGTTTTCGGGTGAAGCACGAAAAACGAATGGAAGCTTGCGTTGAAAACTCATGTGCTTTAAATTCAACTGATTAGTTTGAGAAAGATTTACGATTAGGCCGTAAACGAATCGAAAAAACACGAATGGGCTTTCTTTCACGTTCGTTTGATTTTTAATTAAACGGTTCATGAATGCTAACAAAAAAAATTCATGTTTTTGTTCGTTCATTAATGAATTTAACCTGTTCACGAACGATTCACGAATGTAAAACAAACACATCTTATTTAAACAATATAAATCAACATTTTTAATCTCAAGTATGAAATATAATCATTTATATAAATATAAAGTTAATTATTATAGTATAAAATTAAAAATAGCTTAAATATTATGTTATTAAACTAAAAATTAAAATTTGAGAACATATAACACATTAATAAATAAATACAATAAATTAAAGTAAGCGAACATAAACGAACATGTTACCGAACGTTCATGAATACTACCTCTGTTCATGTTCGCCTTTAATTAAACGAGCGGATTTCTTGTTCGTGTTCTTTCATTTATTAAACAAACAAACATAAACGAAATTTTCGTCGAACGGTTCATTATCTGTTTGCTAAACGTTCAATTCGTTTACTTGTTAAATTTATTTTCACTTACTAATTAAGATGACCTACAATGCAAGCGAGTGCACTTAACACATGTATCTTAACCATCACTGACATATAGTTTTTTAATCATTCTTCTCACATACATCATCTCTCATCATGTTATCCCAACACATCATTTTCGCATACATCATCTTTCCTTCATAATTCTCCATAAGATTTGAATGTGGGCCCCACAAAAATTTCCTAAATGCACCGCATCTGTATGTGAAAACCCTACACATGCGTCTCTTCCATCTTTCTCCCCATCACGTCTCTACGACAGACTTCCTCCACGTCGTCAGCGTGTAACCCGTTTACAGGTGTGCTACAAATGATCTAACGACAATTATTAAGAAAAATTCTTATTATATATACATACATACTAAAAAAGATAAAACTCTAATTATATAGACTTTACATGATAAAGTAACATTTTACAAAAAATTATATATTAGTTTTAAACGTTATAAAGTTTAGTGTTAGTTTTGATGATTAACAATTGTTAAATGAGATAACATGTAATGTTTTTGATAACCCAATGCGAATTCTAAGCTAGAATTTTATTTTTCTTCTTCCAAAAAGGTGTATTTGGTAAACATACATACCAAAAAGGTGGTGTTTGAAAAAATATACACCAAACTAGGTTAAAAATAATTTAGTCTTCTTTTTTTTTTTGTTTTTTTTTTGTTTGTAACAAAAACACAAATAACCATCTTCCTCCTCTCAAAGACTCAAATAATGATTCAGTTCCATAATAATCAGTCTTTTAAGATTCAACTATTCTTCATGTTTTTAGATTACAGGTGGTTTGAACATTCTTCAAATTGCTCAATAACATGTTATTCGAACTGAAGAGAGCAACGATTGCATTCGAGATTCAAGCATTTCAGGTTCATTTTGCTTAGTTCTAATTCAAGCATTCCAAGTTCGTTTTAATTAGTTCTGAATTGTGTATCACGAATGAGTTTGTTTTTATAAGTTCTTATATGTTTATCTTGTCAACATTTTTACGATTAGTGTAATTCTTTCGTGCGCTTTATTAGTCATATTGCATGTATTATTAACGAAAATCAAGGTTAAATAAGGACGGGGGAAAGCATCTTTGGTAGTAATTTTCATAACCATATCCTACTTAGGTAATACAAAATCGATCAAACTTATGGATCTGTCCATTTTATGAGTTATTAACTTATAGTCTGATTGTATGTTTACAAGTTTTTGTTGTTGACAAAAGACGACCAAAAAATCAAAGTCTTGATTGATGGCATGCAACATCAAATGCCATGTATTCGATTGCCTAACAATGCAAGTTAGACGATTGTTCGCAAACACTAACTTAAGTAAAACAAGATAGGTACAATTTAATGGACATCCAGGTAAAGAAACAAATCAGTGTTTTAATTCCAGGTTCGAACCTAATGGGGGCGAGGGTTTACGGATTTCATCCGGTTCCCGTGCATCTGGGGGCACACATGTCTCAAGGTCGGAGATCGAGGAATCGATCTTAGCTATCAATCGTCATGATAACTGAAGGTAGCACGACGAGACAATTTAACTGCCGTTCAAGAAAAAAAAAGAAGTAAAACAAGATTCTTCAAAACGTGTTTATTATTATTTTTTTTCATTTAACTAAAATACTTATTGACTATTTGTGCGGATCTTTTTTAAACATCTTTATCTTCGTATTAAGATTAGTTCTAACTTTGATGCAAAACCTATAATAAAACTTCTGAGTCTTAGGTGAGTAATTTATTATAATTTTCATTGGGGAATTTCTAAGTATATCATCTTCAAAATTTTCAAAAGTGTCATTTATTAAGGTTGAACTGACCTTACATATAATTGTAAAAAAGGTTAATATCAAATAAGTACTTATTAAGAATAATGCTACTTTTTAAGTATTGGTTTCGCCCCTCCCTTATGCTTCAAAAATTTAACATGTATTGTTGTTTCTATAAATTCCCGCCCTCTTTCAAAATGTTTAAGCTTCACCACTGTTAGTTTACATAGCAATAAACAAATGTTATATGAGTTCTTAAATCCCAATACATATGATGCACCTTGAATTTTACCGAACTGTTGGAATCGAAATTTTTGTGTCGTTGCGTAAGTGATTAACTGTTACAAGCCAAACATGAGATCTCAACCCAAAAGACTAGTCTGATGGGTGAGAGAGCCCATTTGACTTATAAACCCCACATCAATTGCCCATACAACCGATGTGAGACAAGTCTCATACCTTGCAATGGTTTCGATCCGTAACAATCGACCCTCCTTAAGGGCCAACGTCCACGTTGGTCACGGCTGGCTCTCTCCAGGCCACCACTCTGAGTTAGCTCTGATACCACTGTTACAAGCCAAACAAGAGAGCTCAACCCAAAAGACTAGTCTGATGGGTGAGAGAATCCATTTGACTTATAAACCCCACATCAATTGCCCATACAACCGATGTGGGACAAGTCACATATCTTGCAATGGTTTCGATCCGTAACATTAATGTTTTGATTTTTTTTTGTTTAACATTGAAGACCGTAAAAGTTTAGGTTTTTTTTTTTTTGCGCAAGTGACTAAGGTTTTGTTTTTTTAGTAGCTTAACATGCAAGACTGTAAAGAATTTAAGTTGGGTTTTATTTTTTAGGTAAAAGAAAATCATTTCTTTACGTTGGTATTGTTCTTTATAGTTGTATAATTCTAATTAGTGGAGTAAATATTTGTTTGATGTGTATTATGAATTGGGTGGGAGGCCTACTAGAAAACTGAATATCAACTTGATGAATAGATGTTATGATTAATCTATGTTTAACTTTTTATGCATTTATTTGCATAAAATACATGTTTGCATAAACTCGATTCAGGAATTGCTCATTAGTGTTAGTTTTTTGTTTTCTAGGATTGGTCCATATGATTTTATCACTTCGCTAATGTTTCTATCTAATTTAAGCATTGCTATCTATTTTATTATATTACCTCATGAATCAGCCTGAATCTAGAAACCTGAATATACCTATTTGCTTAGAGCCACACCATTAATATGGTCAAAACTAAAATAAAAATTAATTAGTTCTGCAGAAACTAGCACAGAATAATAACCCAAATAAACCAATCTGATGTAAATAATACATAAAACCATATCATTTGAGAGGTATTTAAACGCATGTAACATTATATTTTGATACAACTACCTGTATTCATGTAATATCTTTTACGTGTGTATTACATGTCCTTTTTATATTCAAAAGGAATCGATATATCGGAACGGTGTGAAAAAGGAATTATATTTTCAAAAGTAAAAGAATACTCACCTGCACTAATCTTTTGGAAAATATTTTACCATGTTCAAATAGTTTATTTATTTAGATATAGTTTTGCTTTTCATGTAATATCTTTTACGTGTGTATTACATGTCCTTTTTATATTCAAAAGGAATCGATATATCGGAACGGTGTGAAAAAGGAATTATATTTTCAAAAGTAAAAGAATACTCACCTGCACTAATCTTTTGGAAAATATTTTACCATGTTCAAATAGTTTATTTATTTAGATATAGTTTTGCTTTTCTCCAAACGAATATATTATGGGTCTCAAGTAATTCCTCTGTCAGATTTGCTCCGTTATTACCAAGCAGCAAAATAATTAAATAAGTAACCAACATTTATAAACCAAGAATATTATAAATTATTTATTTTATCATGTTTTATAAAGTGATTAATCACTTGTTACACACAAGAAGTATTCCAAATAGGGAAAATCAAACTAATACGCATTTAGGTTTTAAAGAGGTCTCACCTCTGCTTGGTGTTCCCACTACCTCTAAATTTAGATTCTCTTATATTATCTTATTTCAGGTTATTTTTGTGACTTGCAGTTTGATCAATCGGCCACATATAATCTTCAGGTATCAAAAACCCTCTTTAATGCTATAAAGATTTGGTATTTTAGACTTATTTTGGATGTTTGTGGGTTTTTTATTATTAAAATAGTGAAGTTTTGGTTTCTAATGAAATTTTCTTTTCTATAAATCTGACTTCAATAAGTGAAGATTATTAAATTTCATGTTGTCCATCAATTTCAAATAGTGACATTTTGATTTTTAATGAAGTTTTGTTTTTTATAAATAGTGTCAATGTAGTTGCAATAATATTTACTAGAAAATCATAGCCAGCGTGTCCGACATAAGTAAAGATTATTAATGGTTATTAAATTTCATGTATTGTATGAATTTTAGAGTTTTTATACTGTTCCAATGATTGTAATTATTTATTTCATTATAAATTTTGTCATGCAAATTTTTAATAATTGCGTCACCTTTGCATAATTCATTTACACTTTAATTTTGTATATTTCTTATCTTTCAGTTGTTGTTGGTGTCTATCGTAATTATAAATCCAAGTCGTATGCAAGTTTTTTTAACAAATTCTCTATGCATTTTTACTAATTCATACTTTTGTACCTCATTATGTATTTGATTTGTTGCTTAATCATCATTTTTATGGTTATAATAGGATTTACTTTTAAACTTTATACTTTCTTACAAGGTCTTGAAAATATTAATTACTAATTCAATAGGAAATTAGAAACGAAAATTCAATGCAACACGTAACAAAGACATGACTCTTTCGCCTATTGCGCCAGCCTGCACCGATTTTCAGTCATCTGTTCAATCTGAATATCGTTGGGCCATTGGGATTTCCCTATTGACCCAGTCATTTCAGGGCAAGCGGATAAGTCGATCATAACTGTTTAGCTAAAGTAAGAATTGCTTTTGGTCGAAGCATCTAGTTTCCTAACCAGATTTTCGTCGAGCCGTAATCAAAGGCTCTATCCGTTAGAATGGTGATCCTTTTCTACGGATACAACTGTTGGACTCAAGGTAATCATCATTTAAACTTTAAATGCAACCATCTGTCAATTTTCAAATGTAAAACACATATAAACATATATATGGCAAAAAATACAAAGTAAAAACTCAATTATCCTTTCCTATCAATTACAATACTGTACTACCAAACATATCACTTAAACTGCAAAAGCAACCACTACCTAATATTTAACATTTAAAACACATATAAACATATCTATTCTATTTTTAACACTGGTCAAACCATTGAGGTGGCTATCTGGAAAGAAAGATATTATAGCAAAACCAGACTAGTTTAATAGACAAGCTATAGACAATGTTGTTACTCCGATAGTGATAGTGGTCACCCAATGAGAGTTACACAATTTAAAGGTAACAAATCAAACAACATCACAATTATTAGTAGCTTCAAGTCATCTTCTAACTAATGCTACAAATAATGAAACAAATTAAACACAACTATCATCAACCATTGCTACATACATCTATCTCAACCCATGTATCAACGAGGCCGAATCTTTTGTAGAGTTACCTTTCCATTTTTAACGTTTTACATCTCTTTGTAGAAAATAGTATTTTTAATTAAGACTATCATTAGGTTGCACCTCTTTGTATTACTTATTTAAATGTCACTATGTTCTGCATTTTATCAATAATATTCATATATACCAATTATGCTATAACAATTTTTAGGGGAAAAACTTTCATGCGCAACGTCTTTGTGACACAAATAATTCCACAAAAGGACCGGTACTAACACATGCTAATGCTTGCAAAATATAATTATAGGGGAAAAGGTTGGGCATGTCCAACTCATTAAAACTATGACAAATCAAAACACAAGTAAGAACTACATTTGTAATCTACATCTTAAACATGCAAATGTGCTAATATGCAAAAACACACAGGTACCGCTTAACTGTCACAGACTCACAGTTGCAGATGAAGCAGGAAGCATACCAGCGACTATTTTTGATGATGTTGTTACAACCTTGTTGGTTACAACTTGCTCATAACTGATCAATATAGATGGATACAAGGACATGGCAACAATATCTGCACTCCTTCATGCAATCAAAGGAAAAACAAAGAAGTTCTTCTTGCAAACATAAAAGGATGCAATGATAGGGAACATAAAATGCACTGTCAACAAGATATCATATCTTGATTTGGACATACAAACACCAACAAAAGCAGTAGCAAAATCAGTGGCACCAGCAACACCTTCACAACTTACACCAACACAATATGCAAAATCAGCTTCACCAACTACTACAACTGCAACAAAACGAATGATCTTGCCATCACCAGGTAACTCAAACTTGGTAAAAATCCAACACCATCAGCAATGATAATAACATAAAACATGTTATATGCAGATAGCCTAATTCGTGAAAGCAAATTGACACGATACCCAGACAAGTAGAATCTAAAAAGAATGAAGACCTTTTGTAATGCATTTTGCGCCTTTTGCTCCACTTTAGCAATGAAATGGCGCCAAGTCAACTTGGATAGTATCATATTAAGATTGGAGATTGTGCTGCCATTTTTAAAGCGATTTTTATGTTGGAATTACAAGAAAATAAAATAAAAATCGTTGTCGATCAAAAAGAAGATAAGAACAAATATTCCATGTAGGGTACTTTTCTCTCATGTTTAACTTTTATAAATTTAAAAGGAACATGTTTTTTTTTTATTTCAAGCAAAAGGTTCATGTATTGAAAATTTTTATCTTTAACTTAGACCCAGTAATTATTATTATTTTTTTAATTTCATCTTAACTCGTCGCACTGCGTAGGGGGATATTCCTAGTTGGAAATTAAACTAACATGTATGATTTGTGTTTTTAATACTTATTTTTACAATAACATTTATTTATATTCAATCTTTATTGAAAATTAGCACGCTTTTTATTGCAAAGCATGGGTATGACACTAGTGGAATATAATTTGTAGAGTCTTAACAAAACGTCTAACCAATCTTTAGTTATTTATTATATGATAAATTAATAACACAGGTTTTACTTTTCAACCTTTTTTCTTATCTTTTTTTAACAGCTAACGAGGGCTCAGCGGCATGCCTCTTCATAGCCCAAATGGATCCTCGGACCCAACAACCCACGCGCTGCGACCACAGTCCGCTACCAACTCCCCGGTATTTAAAGCCCAGGTATTGGCGATCGCTGAATCGAGCAAATCTACCTGCTCCTCAGGAGGAAACCTACTATGTGGTAAAACCCCCTACTGACCGCTTTGGTCAGGATTTGAACCCATGACCTCACAAAGCCTAAGCTTTTATGAGAATTATAGAGTGCCGATTGAGCTACAAGCTCATTGGCAACCTTTTTTCTTATCTAGTATTAAGTGGTAGTGATTATAAATAATTAATTTAGATGATTAAATATTTATAATATGTTTTCTTCTAATGATTTACTAAAACTTAATTTTGCAAAATGATTTTAACTAGTATACAGGATCCGCGCGTTGCGGCGGGGTCTGATATACTGACGTAAAAAAAACCAACAGAACATGAGGTTAAAATCGTGTACAATAAAATGCACGAAAATACCCTATACAACATCTATAACGTAAGCTTTGAAACTAAGGGTTGATGATTAAGAACTTATTTAATAGTAAAGAATATGATTACAGAAGACTTAAAAAAAAGGCCATGCGTAAATGTAGAATTTATAAATGATACAAATATTGTAAAATTATTAAATGTAAATCGTATATATATGTAGTATATATAATACTCATGGTTTATCTAAATCGTTTGTGAACTAATTACGATCAAAATGATATAAATGATACAAATATTCGATACGGATGCGTTATAGGCATGTAAACAACACGCAAAATTTCTGTGACCGTTTGGGTTAGAAATTTATATAAACGTTCATTAGGCCATTGCGATCAAATTAATTTAATTATGACATTTATCAGATAACCTAATGACGCGTTAAAATCATGTGAACATTAAAAATATGTGTGTAAAGTGAGAGGGGGCTTTAAAAATAAGAGTTCAAAGTTCAGGGTTATAAACGAAAATTTCAAATTAATTGAAAAGTATTGAAATCTATCTTTTGATCTTTAGACGCGGTAGTGAATAGTGATTATGTGAGAGTTTGTATCATGTGAAAACCCGGTATAAAAGAGAAAACCCTTAAATCCTATGTTTAAGGTTTTTCTCTCTAAGATCGGGTTTTCACATGATACAAACTCTCTCTATATATATATGTATGTGTGTGTGAGATGTTGGGGCCCACCGTTTGTGTGATGTGCGTTTGTGTGATGTGTGTGATGTGTGTGTGAAAAAGTGAAATTACAATTTTGCCTTCAAAGTGAATAGTGATTATGTGTTTGAGGGAATCTTTGCAAATTAATATATATATTAATTATATGCTATTTTTAATATAATTTTATAATTCTTTAAAGTTTATGATTTTTTTTATAATTATCAAATTATTATTATTTTTTACTTCTTACTTCTTCTATAAGTGATAGTATTAACATACAAATTTTAATAGATATAATGGGTTTACATAATTTTAAATTTGCTTAACGTATGTAGCCCATGAATTTCTAACATAATAACTTGTAAAGAGATAAATTAAACAAGACAGAGATAATTACTCTAACATTAATATAAAATTATTATAAAAAGAGTTTCCCATGCAACCAGAGCTTCGAGTGTTGGGTTTCTTTCTAAATTGGTAAGATATAGATGATGAGACTGATGTATGAGGTTTCTTCTTGTACGTGTCAGCCAATCGACTATTTTTGTTGAAGAAAAATAAATTTGCCAATACACAGATGAATGTAAAAGGTTGAACTTAATTCAAATGTATATGTTTACAAACACACTAATATTGGTCATAGGATCCACAATAACAAAAATATTGATTATAGATTTTCCGAAAGAAAACCAAGACACTTAATAACATGTCTAGTGAGTTGTCAAATAAAAAAAAAACACAAAGAACATATAAACCCATCCAATAAAAAGACCTAAAAACTATCAAAGACAATGTCACATCGTCAACACCTTTCTATTTTTTTAATACTTAAATCTTTGTATGTTTAATAAATTTCAAAAAGAAATGATCCCATATTCCCATTACATTTCGGTTGTTGGCGTATGCTGTTTATAACTACTAAGGACGGTCCAATATTGACATCATAGGCCATTGTTGTAAGTAATTTTTTAAATGATTGAGTTGTTTTATCATTTATTCGGAGACTTCCATTCTTTTTACCGGCAAACGATATGGCTTGGAAACCACAAGGTACTGAGTTCAAATCCTACAAGGGTTTTTTTTATCAAATTATTGAGTTTCATTCTGAACTAGTAGTTTGATGGTGAATATGATCAGGTGGTAGCACTAATGGCACGATGATATTCCAGTGTTCCAAATTAGGCGTGCAAAAAAAAATTATTGTGAGACACTTAAGACGATACAAGATGCTTTGATATAGTTCAACATCATCTTATAAGAACGTGATCCTAACAATTATCATTTAACAGCGTGGGAGGCATATCAAGGATTTAAACCTAGTGTATTATAATATTCAAATGGACCATATGATCAATACCAAAATATCTTTTATGTCATCTTTCATCACGATTGATGATGAATTCCTTGTATGGTAGAGTAATTTTGTCATAAATGCCAACAGGAATGGGAGATTGTTACAATGTGTAGATTCATAATACACATAGAGAACGAGTGATATAGTTTGGGTCTCTAAAGTTCTTGGATTTTAATCCTGACTTTAAGGGTTTTATCACAGTGACAGTGGTAAATTTTCTCTTGAATTGATAGATATAGGTAGCATAACTAATGTACGAGCTTGCTTTTAGAGACATGTCAACAAATTAACTGCTACATTAAAAAAATATATATATAGAAAAATAAAATAGAGTAGCATGCTACTATAATCTTTTACAATAATAAACCAATTTGACACCACACTTGATTGAATAATAATTACAAGCTTATGTAATTCCATCATACTATTAGAGACCTTACCAATAGCGTATGGTAAGTGAAATTATACCGGGTACGTTTGTTAATTTGTTTTGATAATCAACTCATTTACCAACTTATAAAACCAGAATTTATGTTTGGTCCAACTGGAATTTTTGGGCTCGAGGGATGCAATGACAAGGCCTAAAGTTAAACATTCAACCAAGTATGCATGCAAAACACAGCAATTGGTTCACAGTATAACCAACCATGGACTAGATGAAAACTCTACCTTATGCAAAATGTTTTACATGGCTTTCATTCTTTCTTAAACATACACAAAGCAGCAGCAATAGATGTAATACCGGAAAATGCGACAGAAAATGGAAATAGGACGCGTAAACAGTTTGATGGGGTTAAATCCCAGCATAAAATGCCCTTCCCAGACAATTTATCCACTTCTACTAGTCTAACAGTAAGTTAAAAAAAGGACCTGTTTCGCCGAAATTTCTCACACTGTGTAATGCTGTTGGATTGTGTCAATATCCAGTCCTTTCAGCTTTACAACCGACTCCACATGCCCTTTAAGTGTAAGCACCTCCCGAAGTCTGTACATCACCAAATGTTGTAAACATGTTACTTGTATTAAATAACCATTTGATCAAAAAAAATGGCAAAGAAAAGAAAAAGTAGATAAGATGATATGAGTGGGAAGGGCTCGTTGGGTGACAAGTCAAACGGGTAATTTTAAAAAGTGTTGAAACGGGTCGGATTTACTTGAAACACTTTTTGTCCAACTTTTTTGAGTTTTATTTGTTTGTAAAGTATGATCATATTAAATAATCAGGTTTTTGTATCTGTTTTTTAATTTATTTTACCTATCTGACCCATTAGAGATCAAACAGAATCCGAATAGATCAATTGAAATATAGATAACATACCTTGCAACTTCAGCGCGTCTCTTAGCCTGTTCTGCTATCTCAGACAATTCCCTGTAACTGCTCTTTTCATTAAAGATGTTTGAAGTTTCTGGTGCTTGAAGCCCATGCAACGTCCTCTGAGCAAGAGCCCATTGGGCTTCTCTTTCTTCTCTTCCATAGTCCTTCTTGGTTGTAAAAGCAGTCTATTTCAAAAACACATGATTAAGTTCATAATTCAGTTCATAGGAAAAATGATTTCAAAAGTTATAATAAAAAAATGAGTAAATTACGGTTTTGGCCCCTGTTGTTTGTGTGTTTTAACTATTTTGGCCCAAAATAGAATATTCTATCAATTCAGCCCCTGTGGTTTAGACAAAATAACATTTTTGGCCCCCAACCATAGTTAAACTTTGGGCCAAAACCGTTATAATAATTAAGTTAGAGGGGCCAAAACCGATAGTTATCCAAACCACAGGGGCTGAACTGATAGAAGATTCTATTTTGGGCCGAAATAGTTAAAACATATAAACCACAGGGGCCAAAACCGTAATTTACTCGAAAAAAATATACCTTGTTTTCTAGCAAGTTGCGCCACGCTTTCCCACTAAGGATGTAACGGATGGCAAATTTCATAACATCAAGAGGAAAGTAGAACACGATGCTATAGAGCCAGATGACACCAGCCCATCCCCAGCCGACTCCCTTGATTCTTGCAAAACCCCACTCAGCATACACTGCTATTAGAGTTGCAACCTAAAAGATTTCATTTTTAGCAATAGTTTTTTGTTAGATAGTCAGAAAACAAAATCAGTTGGTATACAAAAACAGGCCTTTTATTTACCAGTTGTGCTGCTAAGAATGCACCTAATAACAAGAGACCTGGGCGTTCAATAAAAGACCAACTGCGCGAACGGGTCACAAAAATTAAAGCCTGGCTGACTATACTGACTTGCAGATATAAAGCAGCCATCATCTCAACTTCACTGTTTCTCAAAGATCTAACACCAAATTTGTCCTGTGTGACATGTAAGTTAAGTGAGTTTTGTATTTGCTTGTGACATTTCATCTTTTGAACAATCAATTCTTCACTTACAGAGAAGAAGTTGGTGTCTTTCATGATCCAGAAGAATATGACAGTCATCAATGCTAGGTAGCCTCCAAGCACAATTCCCGTGGCAAAGATTTCTTTTAGCTTCCAGCTATCGGGTAATGGTGATGGTTTCACTCTATCCTTTGAGATGGTCATGATTGTTCCTTTTTTGATACACAAGATTGAAATTAGTGATGTTACAGTCATGATAGTTGGTGATATCATAACAGATGTGAAAACTTACCATCATTTAGGATTGCAATAATCAAAACCATGAAGGGGGAGAAGTCGAATTTCCATATCAAAGCGATGAACATAAATCCAAACTACAAAAGATGTAAAATAAGTTAATCAATGAAATTGGAATTCAGAAGTGTAATGATTCAAATGTTACATACAACTTACCACAATACGAATGGTGATAGAGACAGCATATATCTGCAAAAAAAAAAAAAAAACCAGAGATTTTAACACCTACAAACTTTTCATGGAACTATTATTGTAATTATAATTTAGGGAAAAGAGGAACTAACAGTATAATTCTTCATTCTTTGGAAAATAGCTCGACTCGTAAGCACTGCACTGATAATAACACTAAGCCCAGGCTCGGTAAGCACGATGTCAGAGGCACTCCTTGCAGCATCTGTAGCATCAGCAACAGCTATCCCAATGTCAGCCTTTTTCAAAGCCGGTGCATCATTCACACCATCTCCGGTCATACCACAAATGTGCTTTCTTTCTTGTAATTTCTTCACAATCTCATACTTGTGTTCTATAATTAATAATTAGATGAAAAAATTCAGTTATATTAATAAACATATCATGTATAATATCAATCAAAGGAACACTCTGGTACCTGGGAAAACTCCTGCAAATCCATCTGCTTTCTCAATCAACTCTTCAACAGGGAGGGCTGCTATAGATGCATCCTTGTGACCACCAAGCAAAGAAGAAGACGGGTACATGTTTGTTCCCATGCCAAGTCGTCTACCAGTCTCCTTAGCAATGGCAAGTTGATCACCTATACCATCATAAAGTCACATTTACATGCAATTAAAATTACATATGAAAGTAGTGATCACAAAATCAGTATATATGATTGATTACCAGTAATCATTTTGACATTCACTCCAAGATTGAGAGCCCTACGAATGGTCTCGGCGCTATCATGCCTTGGTGGGTCAAATAAGGACAACAATCCAACAAATTGCCATGGACCACCAGGGCTTTCTTTAGTTTTTTCAGGTACTTCCTGTAAAATTATAACATTTAAGGGAGTAAGTGATTATGATTCGACATAGATGTATGTGCATAAAATGATGTAAGGTGCATACCTGCTTTGCAACAGCCAATGAACGCAGCCCACGTTCAGCAAATTTATCGATCATTGCATGAACTTTCTTTTTCATATCTTCTTTGCATCCACAAAGAGTCAAGATCTAATACAATATTTACCAAAAGAAAAGGTATGGATTTACTCAGATTCTTGAGGATCATAATATTGTTTAAGAAAAATGTTAGAAGGTACCTGTTCTGGAGCACCTTTGCTTGTTCTATGCCAATTACCACGGTCATCAATGTAAGTCAAGGCTGTCCTCTTGTCAACAGGGTTGAATGGAAAGAAATGAACCTCTCTAATTCCAGCTCGTGCCTATAGGCCATACAAGTCATTCATGAACATGAAACCAGATTTAGAAAGAAAAACATTATTATTTATTTGTTGAAGTAACTATTGAACTTAGAGGTGGCAAAATTGGCTAGTCAAGTAGGTTACACAACATGTCAAAGCAGGTAAATTTTGGTACATGTAGTGTGAACATTTTTCGACCTAAAAAGCAATTTGTGTGTCAAACATGATCGAAAGATACCTCTTTAGGATCAGCAAGGGTTCCAACTATGGCAGCATCAATAGCATCTTGGTTCTCAGTCCTAGAAGCCCTAGCAGCAAAAAGCAAAACCTGCTCTTTATCCACACCTTTCCCAAACACCTCAATTAAATTTTTATCAACTGTAAGCTTGTTAAGTGTCAGTGTTCCCGTCTTATCACTGCAAAGTACGTCCATTCCAGCCATCTCTTCGATAGCAGTCATTCTTTTAGTAATAGCACCTTGTTGTGAAAGCCTATGCGATCCAATAGCCATGGTGACCGAAAGAACAGTCGGCATAGCAATTGGAATTCCACCAATAAGCAATACCAAAAGATTGTCAATTCCACTTCTGTACTGCCTATGCTGAATTGGGTACATGACAATTATCTCAACCAACATTCCAACAGCAATAGAGCATATACAAAAGTTTCCAATTGCTGTCAGAACTTTCTGGAAGTGACCTACTTGGTTAGTGCTATCCACAAGATGTGCAGCCTTCCCAAAGAAGGTGTGCACACCAGTGGCAATGACAACAGCTTCTATTTCACCTTGCTTGCAAGTTGAACCCGAAAACACCTCATCGTAAGGATTCTTGTTCACAGGAAGTGATTCACCAGTAAGAGCAGATTGGTCAATCTTTAACGGGTCACCTTCAAGAAGACGAGCATCAGCAGGAACGATATCGCCAAGTTTGATACTGATGATATCTCCCGGGACCAAGATGGAAGCTTCTTGCTCACTCCAACGACCATCCCTTAATACCTTGGTTTTTGGGGCTAGACCAGCCATAAGTGCAGCAGCCGCATTTCCAGCATTGTTTTCTTCAATAAAACTGATGGTTGAGTTGATAACAAGAAGGCAAACAATACCTACAAAGTCTTGCCAATCTGGTGGTTTTCCACCTCCATTAGCCATTGCAATTGCCATAATTGCTGCAGCTTCCATGACCCATGATAGAGGATTCCACATGAACCCAAGAAACTTGAGTATTTTGCTTTCCTGTGCTCATTACAAAAAATAAAAAACATTAGGCGTTAGAAATGAAAACAAATACTAGCATAAGTTTGATCAAGATCATGATCATGATTGAAAACACCTTTTTTTCCTCCAATTTGTTAGGCCCAAAAATTTGAAGTCTTGTGGCTCCTTCATCTGAGCTTAGACCTTCCCGGTTACATTTCAGCTGTTGAAACACCTCCTCGATTGGAACTTTTTCCTGTAAACAATCAAGGAGATCAAATCCAATGTAATAATAGATAATAAACTTAAAAGATAAACAGTAACGAACAACGTTGTTATTCTGTTAGCTGCTTGTGTCATCATATGATTGAGCAACAATAATCAGGGTAACTGATTTAGTTACAATGACTTCTAAATCTCGCAGTGGCCATGGTCATTGTACCAATAAAAGAAAAGGTTTACATCAATCAAAACACCTTCGATAATTCAATTAAAAAAATAATAATTAATTATAAAGCAACTAAATAAAATATCGATGAATCTGCTTTATATTATCTTAATGTTTACCTTTACTTTATTTATATTCCAAAATTCCATGGGAGTGTTATTGGGTACCAATAATTATGACCCAGCACAGAAGAAAACAAGAAAGAGAATCAAAAATCAAGGTCCACTGAAAATGAGAACAATTCTTTTTTCATTTGTAAATTAATAAATAAAAAGTAATATATATATATATATATATATATGCGCGCGCGCATATAAACAAATAAACAATCTACTAAAGGATTTGTCCCTTTACCACTTTTTTCTAAGGTGGTTTGGACACAAACATGGATACGAAACCAGACACACAAACTAACATGCCAGACCATCCCTTGTTGATGAGGTTTGGCATATATTCCAATTCCATCATCAAAACTTTAAAACACTTTAGGTTAATTATTTGGGTGGACTGTGTGTGTTTAGGGGTGGGGATGTTACCGAAAATAGTCACACCAAATAATAACAATATCCGAAATTCCAAGCTGGTAAGTTTGATAGTTTTTAACTACAGTTTTTAAAAATAGGCAAATAAGCATGATGGGTTATTAGGGTCAAATGGTCCGGTTGTGATGGTTTAAACCATTTTTTATTGTTAGCTTGTTATGGTTTTGAAATTATATAAATTATTTATAAATACAATGCATATACATAACTATATATTAAAAAAAAACATAATGCTGATCAGCCCGAATTGTATAAACCTCAATCCGATTTAAATCACTTATTTATGATTTAAGATAAATTTTGTAAATTTTGGAAATGCTGAAATATAATGCTGTTTTTTGTAGGAAGGTGAATAAAGCAGAAATCTGTTCACATGAGGGTATATGATTAAAAACAATACAAATATAGATATAATTGGTTGAGTTACGCAAGTTGACTTTCCACTAGACTCAAATGGCGGGACCCACGTCCACTAAAAGCACGCCACCTGGCGTACAGGAAGAAACGGGTGGGTATCCCTCTCATACCGAATACCATATAATGATATAAAGACCCTAAAAGCTTACCAAACCACACGAGAAAGCAAGGGTACATCGGGAATTCCGTGCAACAAATTAAAAAAAAAAAAATACATATTCTAACGAAAAAGAAAATATATAAATTTCTAATACTTTTATTATACTTAAATTATTAACACTTTATAATGCATATTATTTATCAAATAATAATAAATAAATCCTTGAAGCAGCATCTGAAGCCAGATGCCCAGATGTATAAAAAATATAAATTGATAAAAGAAAAGCATAAAATAAGACTCGGGTACCACGGACATGTACGCACCTTAATTATTTGAAATTACTGTTCTACCCTTTCTCTCTCCTTGACGTTTCTCTTAATTTACTAAAAAAACGTTATACAATAATATAATTGTGATAAACAAACAATTCTGGCATAGAAAATTATTCGTCAAGTTTATTTATTTATCCATTGCATAAAGATTTAGAACCCAAGAAGGTGCTATTTAACGAGATTATTTGTTCATGAAATTATACATCATTTAAATATGTTGAGGTTATTTTATTATTAAAAGACATAAAAGTAAAAGTGAGTTGAAAGTAATGTAAAAAGAAAATAGTTCACAATATATATGGAAATATTCCTTTTAACAAGTTTATTTTGCCTAAAAATATTAAAAATTTTATTTAAAGACTTAAAAAATAACCCAAACAAACTCTGAATGAATTCATTTTCACATTTTGGAAGCAGTTTGTCGAAGCCTAAATCCCAAATGTTAAACCTCAAACTATAAACCTTAAGACTAAAACCTAAACTTAAAAGTTAAAACTAAACTTTAAAGATAAAACATAAAAGTTAAAAAACAAGCCCTAAAAACTAAACTTTATAACTAAATATTAAAGCTAAAACCTAAAAGCTAGTATTGTAGAACTTGACATCTTGTCGTGCCTTTGGCCAGTATGGGGTAAGATGAAAGTATGAGAGAAGTGATAGGAGACCCAGGTCTTGGGTTCGATCCTTGATCCCAACCGGTTTTACCGGCCTTACCGTCGTGCCTTTAGGCAGGTGCTTGGGTCGCGTTTCCCCCGGGAATTGGTGGCTAGTGGGTTAGGGATTCCGTCGATCTGGACTAGTGGACAGCTAGGGTATCCTTTAGCATTGGGGTCAGCGTACGGTGTACCCGGCAATTGATTAGTTGGTCGTTCAAAAAAAAGTATTGTAGAACTCGACGATACGATTCCAACATCGTCAGAATGAGTTCATCGACAGTTGTGCCGGTTTCGAGGTTTTAAAATATCTTAGGCAAAATATAATTTTTATTTGATGTTAGCTATATGTGTGTGTATACATACATACGTACATATATTTATTTATTTATTTAATTCTTACGCTAATTACGATATAATTTATTGCAAGTGAAAATTCTAGTTCATTTACTTGTTTTTACTTTTATTTAGAAAGTAAATAAAAATTATATCAACAGAATAAATTTAGATTAGATGCCTAACAAATACCCCATATTTTAAGAATATAAAGATTCTTAACAACTTAGCGTAACGATTAATCAAAATTTTATACTTTAAATTTTCTATTTTTCCTCCGAGATTTATTCAAATTATTCAACAACTTAACTATATCCATTATTCTTTGAATTCCAGTTTGAATAAATATAAGCATTTGACCCTTGAAAGTGATAGTAGAAACAATTAAAATAATTTCTGAAAACAAAACAAATAAACAATCAATTAATTTGTCGATTAGCATGGAAACCGTACAAAAAATGAAATCATTATTTTAATTAATATTGTAACTGATCGGAGGAATAAAAAGTAATCAATGAAGTAAGGTGTGAAGGCAACCAATCACATGATGAACGCACCAAAATAGAATTACGATACAACGATGAATATGATGATGATGATGTTGTTGTTGTTCATAACAATCTCAAATCGAATCAAATGATACGAAAATCAAAACTAATCTCCATCGAATTTCAAGTTCAATTACAATAACGATCGATCAAAAACGAGAAAAGAAAAGAGAAACTAAAGAACAGTTAGGGTTTGAATTTCATACCAGATCAACAGTTTCGTTTTTAATCTCTTCGAGACTCAGAGCCTTATCGCCACCCATTGTTGGAGAGATGAAATTACCGGCGACGGTGACGGCGATAACGCCGAGAAATCAAACAAAGAGCAACGTGAAATTAATTGGTGGAAATAATCGGTGCATCCAAATTCCAACCAGTAGGTTGATGAGCGAGAGAGAAGAGAATCAATGGAGTTTGAATTATGCTCAAACCCCAAAGAAAGAGAGAGAGATGAGGTAAGGGTTTTTAGAGGTGTGGTGCATCAGTCTCTCTTTATACTTCACGAGACCACCTTCCCACCTGTTAACAGCCTCCACACTCGTTTTTAAAAAATATATATATAAATATTTTTTTATTTCTTTGCCCTTTTTGCTTTGATTTTTTCTTTTCTTGACACCTAATTTACTTTTAAATTTATTAAATTTGTTATTCGTAATGTTTTAACCTTTAACCTCAAATTAGGTATCATATGTTATACATCTTGCTGTTATAATAAAAAAAAAAGAGAGTAAATTACGATTTTGGTTTCTGTAAATATTTCAGTCTAAAATATAATCTTATATCAATTCAGCCTCTATGATTTAGACAACTAACGTTTTTGGCTCTCAATTATAGTTATCTCAATTATAGTTAGGTTCTATAATTAGACAAGTAACGTTTTTTTGCCTCCAAATATAGTTAGGTTTTAGGTCAATACTGTGATAATAGTTAACTTTGAGTGGCTAAAACCGATAGTTTTCTAAATCACATGGGCTGAATTGATAAAAATTTATATTTTGTGCCGAAATAGTTAAGCACTTAAACCACATGGGTTAAAATCGTAATTTACTCATAAAACATACTTTTATATTTGTCACAATTTTATGTCAATATGATTATCTGTCATGTTCTTATCATTTTATTTAGAGTAAATTACGGTTTTGGTCCCTGTGGTTTAAATTTTTAATTATTTTGGCCCAAAAATATAATCTTCTATGAATTCAGCCCCTGTGGTTTAGAAAATTAACGTTTTAGGCCTCTAACCATAGTTAGATTTGGTGCCAAAACAGTTATAATAATTAAGTTTGAGGGGCCAAAACCGATAGTTGTCTAAACCACATGGGCTGAATTGATATAAGATTCGATTTTGTGCCGAAATATTTAAAACACTTAAATCACAAGGACCAAAACCGTAATTACTCTTTTAGTTAATTCTCTTTCTTATTAAATAATTATATACTATGGATTTGTTTAGAATTGTTTTTAACTTTAAAAGTACTTTTTGTTAAAAGTGCTTATTAACTTATATTTTTTTTAAATAAAAATTTTAAAAATGTGTTTGTATTAGATTTTCAAAAGAATTTTTTTTAAAAAGACTAAAAAGAACATTCTTATATTGAGTTATTAACGATCAATTTAACACATTTTGAAATTTGATTGAAAAGAGAAAGTAATAATATTTAATTATTTCCTACTTAGATAATTAATTATTTTAAACAACTTTATGTAGTATATCATAAAAGATTACACACGGAAGTTCCTTTGAACACCTACAAGTCCACAATGACCAAATTATGTAAAACTTATGATTAAAAATGTTGGCCTCACAAAAAAAATTCAATAAGCATCATTTTGTATAAAGAATATTTTAATGGACAAAACAAAAGCATATATAATCATTACAAGTTTTAAAATTATAAATTATTATATTGACACGCAAATTTGACTTACTGACGATAGCTTAATCATTTGGTTTCAAGGAATAAGCTACCATTGAGAAAAAATGATTTATTTGGATTACAAAACTTTATATTTAACTTTAGACTAATAAGCTTCAAAGAATAAAAAAAAAATTAAAGTAGCACCCAAAAATAACTTTGGAGGAGCATCATGGGCGTGGTCATAAAGTGGTTCCGGTAGGGGTTTTACCAAAATAATAATAATAATAATAATAATAATAATAATAATAATAATAATAATAATAATAATAATAATAATAATAATAATAATAATAATAATAATAATAATAATAATAATAAATAAATAAATAAATAAATAAATAAACAAATAATAATTAATTAATGACTTGGTGCTTAATTTTGAGAGAGAAAAAAACATATTCCATTTTATTAATATTCACGTATTTTATAAATATTCATTTTTTTTTATTTCTTCATGTCATTTTACACTAGGGGTGTCGTTCGGGTTTGTTAATTGGGTTTCGGGTTCCTCGGGTCGGGTTGTTTGGGTTTTTTGACATTGAAAATATACCCGATTACCAAACCATTTAAGTTATTTGTGTTCGGTTTTCGGGTTTTGGTAATCGGGTTCTTCGAGTTGGTATTAATCAGTATTCGGGTTATACTAAATTCACTTAACAGTGAACCTAAAACTAACACTAAAATACTTTAAATGTTATACAATATACACATATACATAATATAAAATAAATATTTGTCTCATGTGTACACATATAACATATGTATAATGAATGCATATATACTTACACATAGCATTATATATAAGTTAAAAGATGAAAACCGGGATAGCTTACGGATAATGCAAATATATACATATGGAAGAATGAATGTATACATACACATAACATATAAAGTTTTAACTTGACAAACGTTATTACGAGTGATATTCAAAATAATGAATGCATATATACATAATACATGCATATAACATAGTAATAAGTCGATAATATACATAATCGGGTTATTCGGGTTACCAAATCTTTGAGGAAATTAACCATTTACCAAACCATTTAAAAACTTTCGGTTCGGGTTTATTACTAGATCGGGTTAACACTTATTCGGGTTCGGGTTGATTTTAATCGAGTTCGGTATTCGGGTTCGGTTAAAAATGACACCCCTATTTTACACTATTTTGTCATACACCTATAAACGGATAAAAGCTAAGATTTCGGATTGTTATAATTACTCACATAGGATATTTCAATTGCCAAATATGTACGTAATTTGATTTTAAAATCATTTTTGTAAGGTTTATCATTTTATTATTTACCACTTGTATTTAGTCAAGGCTTTTGATGTTATTTGTTCTCGGTGTTTCTTAGAGTTCCAAAATGCATATGCCCCGTAGCTGCTTAAACTAAACAAAATAGTTAAAATGGGTTATTTTGTTTGTCTCGTATATGCCTGTCAAAATGGGCGGTTTGGGTCGGATTGGGTAACGTGTTAGAACGGGTTTGGGTCAGAACGGATTTTAAGCAAAATCAATTCGGGTCTAAATGGATTGTCCTTAAAAAACATCAATTTAGTTTAACTTAACTACTTAAGATGTGTTATAAGTAAACATATAGTCCATTTAGATATTTTTTAGTAATTTTCTCATCAAATATGTTATTAATCATTCTTAAATGTTTGAATCCATTGCATTTACATAGTTTTTTTTGTTACCCATCTTGACCTTCATTGTGTTTAAGTGCTACTCATCTCAACCAATTCAATATAATGTTGTTACTCATTTCAATCCATTATACTACAATTGTTTTTAACTAAACCAACCCATTTCCTTTGATATGGGTACAAATTGACACCTCTAGTCTCGTAGTAATGGAACATATGGGTATAAATTAGAAATGGGTGAATAAGTTTATTATTTTCACATTATCCACTCAAACATCAACAACAATAATAATAACTAGAGGTTACGAACTCGCACGTTTCATCTGAAATTCCATCATGAAGTCATATATCAAACATAGATACGATCTTGATTATTTAAACACATATATAAAACACATCGCAACGACTATTAATCTAACAAAATCTTAAAGTGTGCCTTGTCATAAACATGATTGCAAATTTATCAAAGTAAAAAAACTAAGGAACGTAATATAAAAAGTTAAAAACGCAAACATGCATGATCTCATATAACAATGCAAATATAAAAACATGTTGGAATGACGCTTATTATAACATAAAACCATATAGTGTATGATATCATAAGCGTAACCGTCAATCTAAGATAAAGATCAATGGGAATAAAACCTAAAAAAATACAAACTAAAAACCAAAATAATTATACAAAAACAAAACCGTACACGCAAGAGATCGAGTACAGAGATATATTTTATATCAATACATAAGAATTGAAGAGGACATGCACACAATAAACGTCACCTTACCGTTAAACATTAAAACATAATATGTCTTTTGTTATAAATTACCAAATGAATAATCATGTATTTATTAAAAAAAAAAAGAAAACTATTTCGGCATGCCTCCACATGTATGTGTTTAAGAGACTGCCTCTTAATCGCTCAACCTTATTGTTTTTCACATTAGATTTGCAAAGGGAACAACGGGAAGATGTGAAAAGTCAAACAACATGATAAGAATAGTGATGAAAATATATATAATTGGTTTGAAGAGCAAGGAAAAAAAGAAGAAGAAGCATCCTTCTAGCATGCATATTAGTGTTTAATGATTACTTATTAACTTCATAATAATTTTAGGATATTTAATGTTTTGCTTGACTTGTGTAAAAAACTAAATATTATGTTGTGATAGTTGATGAAGAACTGTTACAATGATAAGTTTTCGCTTTTGATAGGATTCGTGATGTTATTTTGGATAGAAACGTCTAGAAAAAAAGTAATGGTGGATCGTTAAATAAATTATTGCATGTTGAAAGAGGTTGAAAGAATTATAGAGATAACCAGAGCATGAACAAAAAAGGTGTAATTAGTCTAGGGCTTGAGGTGATACAACTTGTTGGAACTATAAATATGTGAAATGCTTATGGATTCGGTCACCAAACTGAAGCATTAAAGAATTTGAAATTATGTGATTTCAAATTTAAAGAAGCAATTGATTCTATCAAGCAGTTGTTGAATGAATATGAACATGAAGTTATGCTTAGGAATGAATAGTGGAAAGTGGTTAACAAATATTACTACATGCCTACATAAAAAATTCTTCAAAATTTGATTTTCTTGATATTTAAGTGGAAAAATTGGGTTAAAATATTGGCTCACTTTTATATGTATTTAAAATTTATAATGACTTTTTCATGGCAGCTTCCAATCACCCAAACATATAAATACAATTTGCTTATTTTTTTAGTCATACACAAATCTCTGGTTCACAAAACTCGTACATTTTCTCCATGCTTGTTCTTGAGCAATTTTGAATTTTATCCGATTGAGAAATTCATAATCAACCACCAAATTGTTTCAATCTAAAAATGATACACGACTCTCATATTATTCAAATTAATCAATATGTGAAAATCTAACATCCTATGCTTTGTGGTAATGACATCTTAAGCTAAATTAAGGTGTTTGTTAGAAGGATTTAATGATTCATTGTTGATTGTCCACACATAGTGAAAGTTGGGTTCAAATGGGGTGGGTGGGGGACAAACACATGATCTATAATATTCCATGGTGCATGTCGTGAGGCCAATTTTAATTCTAATCTTTATAAGTTTATAAAGAGGCATTGATTATTCATGATTCGACAACTAAAATTGCTTGGTCCTAACAAAATATGCCCTAAGTCAGCTCTTTGATGCGAGTATGGGTAGATCCATGTACTAATTAAGTACCAGCGTCACGTCACGTCACGTCACATTAAGTCTAAGAAAAAGAATCAATGTGTTTAATATTTTTGACATTCAAGATACATGTATAGTTTTGGGTGATAACATGGTAATCCTAAAAGAAAGACAATTTAGGAGATTTTGGAGTTGCTTACCCTTTTTGCATGATAAATCTTACCATTGGTTAATTTATTTAACCAGCTAGCACTATGATAAAAGCTCGTGGGATCAGTGTTCACAAAACCAGACTGGACCGGCCGGACCAGGATCCGGTGGGTTGGCTAGTACAATGTGGGTATGCGAATTGCCCTCTCAAGAACCAGCCGGTTGAGCCGGTCCACCGGACGGACCGGGAACTGGTTCACTGGTCTGACTAGTTTTCAAAATTTTTTAACTAAAATCTAAGGGATGAAACATTAAAACCAAACCCTATATTTATTTAACATGATTATGTTAGTTTAAACATTAATTATGCTTGTTTTACCAATAAGACGTCCGATTCGACGTTCAGTCTGGTCGTGAAAACATTGCGTGGAACATCTGATTTCAAAGACCAAAACATAGTAATGCTTTGCAAGGTTAAAGCTAGTTATCATGAATAATAAATGTAATGATTAATGAGTACGTGGTTCTTAATTGGTGGCTCGTCTGATAGTCATACAACATGACATGTTTGATTCGTTTTCCAAACACTTGATGCATTCGTGTTATTCGGCAACATTTGAGTCTAAGGGTCTATCTGAAAACAATTTCTAACAATTTCCTCATGGATAGACATAAGATTTATTTATATCTTACTCTTTTAAAATGTTATAAATACTTTAATATTAGTAAGATTTTCTGGATATGATTGATTGATTAATTAAAGAAATCCGTATACAATGTTACAGAAGAAAAGACACATGATTTAGTGGCGGTCCAATTTCGATTAAAATTTTATCCATATATCTATATAGCATATAATGGTTGGCAAGGAATAATACTTGACCTAGTGACCGGGACAAAAAAAATATGCAAATGCTCTAGGGCAAGTGGTCTCTAGGTTTATATTGGCTATGAAATGATAATGTTGAACTTAAACAGCTTAAAAATTAATCAAACAAAAAGATAATCTTGAATATATGCGTGGTAGCTATCAACACAATATTCATTCATGAGTTTTTTTCTTTTCTTTTCTTTTCTTTATTAATTGAAGAAACCATCAAACACTTCTAACTAATTTCTAGAACTACAAACGGGTTGAAAAATGCAAATTGTGGTTTAATGTTATGAAGAATGAGAAATAAAAGTTGAGCCTTCTTGCGATCTCACGTTCTATTCCTAACTAGATGTTTTGCCAAAATAATGAGTGTCTTCATGAATTGGTAAAATATATGTATTGTAGTTGATGTATGCGCTTTCTTTCGAATATGTGTCAACTAATCAACTATTGTCCTAAAAAAACAGTAGGTTGCAGTTAGAAATGAATTCCAAACTAATTTATTTTCCAATATTTTATTTAACATATAAGTTTTTTTTCTTTCTCGAAATCTCTTATATAAAACCCTTAAGACAAACAAACAAAATATTGTTTTGTTGTGTTTCTAAGACAAAAAAAATTATTTTGAATATAACTCGATTTTCAATAAAATTACATGATGATGCCAACAAGAAAATAAAACAAAACTTTGCATTTAGATAAACTATAAGCTAAAAAAAACATATGTTATTGGAAAAATATGCACCCGCTTTTAGCATTCTGAAAAAGTCATAAAGTAAAATACGTCCAAAAGTAGACGATTAGAAAACGTAAAATAGATTTCAGCCTACACAAATAACTCGAAAAAGTAATGATTCTAAAAAAAAAACTAATTTATTTTCCCAGGGCCAGGCTTGGTTGTTGCTATATATACCGAGTAAAAACGAAACCATATTTCAACCAATTGTTACCATATTTTGTCGCTATATAGGTCGACGTTATATAGTAATATTCTTGTAGTGTAGTGTTTTTTTATAATTCACTACTATAAAAATCCTCTTAATGCAACATTTATATTTAAAAAAAAAGGTTGTATTAGCTGAAGTTGCATTATATCTAATGCAATCTTTTTGTTACATAATTCAACTTTCTTTTTCCTAATGCAATTTTTTTTAAAGTTGTATTATGTAATAAAAAGATTGTACTAGGCTAATGCAACTTCAGCTAATGCAAAACTCTTTACAACGCTTTGTGACAAAAAAATGTTGCATTAGACTTATTTTGTTGCAGTGATTATTTTTATTGATTTTTTTTTTGTTGGAAACTATAGTATTTTCCAATTGTTTGTAATAGCTAATGCAAAACTCTTTACAACGCTTTGTGACAAAAAAATGTTGCATTAGACTTATTTTGTTGCAGTGATTATTTTTATTGTTTTTTTTTTTGTTGGAAACTATAGTATTTTCCAATTGTTTGTAATAGCTAAACTCAAACCATCTTAGCCAACTTAGGTAAAGTGGCGTTGTCTGTTTCTTGATCTTTGATATCTTTACCTATTAACAAAATAGAAGTCAATATATTTTGGTAAAAAATTTGATCAAAATATCAGCAAATTAGGCGAGTCTCCTACCAAGTAGGGGTGCACAAATGACTAAAACCAGACTGAGCCTATGATACTTGCCTGGCCTTAAGACCAACAAAATCTATAATTCAAGCCAAAAGACCGGACTGTATTAAAGCTCCGTCTCATCTTTCAACATGTTCAAGCTCTGTCCCTACAAATACTGGCGTGAGCCCGAAATACTTATAAACAAGGGACCAAAACTCACTTGGAGGTATTAAAGCCGGACCAAGTTTCAGTTTCTTTAGGTCCAGATTTCAGGTTTTTCCGGTCCAGGTTTTCGAGTTTGGGTTGTGCCACCCAAAAGATGCTAACCAATGCCACCAACCCCAAAAGAAATATATTCTCTAGTTTTACATGTACCAGAAATTACCTCGAAGTGGACATATGAGATGAAAGAGAATAATATAATTTTGAAAAAGGAACCTAACAAAAGAATGGAACATTTATAAATCGATAACGAAAGCTTGGAAAAGTGGAATGAAAATGGAAAGAGTGGTGGTGGATGGCTTTCATTGGATTGAATCATCATTATTTTGAAAAAATATATAGTTTATTTTATACTTTTCTTAATAAATATTTTCATATTAAATTATTATTTTTACGATATTTTAACTAAATATTTTGATACTTATTCTATTAACATCGTCTCGGTCCTCACTATTCACCAGAATTTATTTATAGGTTTTCTTAAAAAAATGTCTTGGACAGTTGTTGGACCTTCGTTGTTATTGAGAGAAAAGGTAAAATTTATAACATAACTATATTTTATCATCCCATATATTACGTCGTGAATTCCACCTCGTTTTGAATACCAAAACATGTGTAAACTAAACACGTTGCAATATATATCATTATGATGTAAAATCTAATTAAGGTATGAAGAAACCTAATTACAAACTCAGGTCACGATAATGTTTGTACTCTTAAAATATCCAAAACAATATGAAAAAAAAACCTAATAAATAAATCTGAGCTGGATACATCCTCAAACTTAGGTCGTTAACGGCGGCAAAATCCTGAATATTACTATGCTAGTATTAAAACAGATCACAACAGTTTTTACTCTGCTATAAAACCTTAAATCATACGCTGTCATAAATTTAATTGTTATTCTGTCAAAAAAAACCAAAAGATACACTTTATCATTGAACTTCACGTATAATTTTTTGCTTATGCATGGAGCACAAGATAACTAAGAATCTAATCACCAGTATTGAATTATTTAGGGAGTGCATGAACCATGAGTTGAAAGTGCTTGTATCGTACCCACCCCTTCTTGTCCATTGCTTTTTATTTTTCTCTAAGACCAATATGGTTCTATCATGATATGAATATTGAATACGTGTCTGTGTATCTATCCTATTTCAATAAAAATGACTGTTACAACCAATATTATAATTAATAATTAATATTTATTTTGTGTTCGTTTTAGGATATCACTAAAAGGAAAGATAATCAATAGTAAAAATATTTAAATAATAACAATTGATTAATAATAACAATAATTCATAAATATAAGTATATAATAGTAATAATAACCAGTAGCGGATTCAAGGCTATGGGTAGGACCTCGCGATCGTATGTTAAAACGTATTGTTTTTAAATAATTTTGCTTAATTTTGAAACAAAAAGGGGCACAAATGTTATTACAAGGAGCACAAATCTTATCAAAAGGGGGCACAAATCTGATTACAAGGGACATAAATATGATTATAAGTGTCACAAACTTGATTACAAAATGTCATAATTGAAAGTGAATAATGAAAAATGCGTTCTTTTCATAGATTTTATACGAAATATAAACTTTTTACCCGGACCGATAGGTTTGTTTTGTGCTTTTAACTAACCAGACCAACTTTTTACTCGGACCGATAGGTTTGTTTTGTGCTTTCAAGTTTCAACTAACCCGACAACCCACTTTATATCCAAACCCATTTTTACCCACTCACTTTTTGCCCCCCGTGAAAAATTTTTCTGAATCCGCCACTGATAATAACTATTATTTATTTGCCTTGTGTTTGTATGATTGATTTTGCGACCATGAATGCATTTTTTATCGTTTTAGTTTTATGATTTTTAAAACATTTATATTTAGTTTATATTTCTGGAGAGTGAAACCTACTATTGGGACGAAAATTTAATTTATTGTTTTAGGATGAATTAGCAACCGTTTCAGCCAGTACGTTGTTGTCTAGGTTTTAGATATCGTGTTTTTATTCTGTTTAATTAATACGGGGTTAATATTCGTTGTTTTGTACAAAATGGCACCTCCTTAATTATTTTGAGATTTTTATTGATCTAAACTTCTTATAGTTACTCCTTCATCATCGTGAATATTTATTTCAGAAATCAATTGATAGAACGATTTTTTGTTTCTTGTGATTACGTCGGCTTCAAATTTTTTTTTTTTGAACGGCACGTCGGCTTCAAATGATTTCACATAACTGTCTTCAGCTTCGAACGATTTTCAATAAAAAATAAAAAAAAATTATAATAATCAGATGAACACGACCCTAAAATAATTATTTTCCGTGATATATTATTCAATTCTTCTATGCAATGAACACAAGAAACACGATAAACATGAGACACATGATGCACTAAAGAGCATAAACAACAACATGATGAACACAAGAAATATAAAGACATGAACACATGGGCGGCTCGGAATGGGTAAATCTGATCTCCGTCTCAGGCTCAGTTTTTAAGGGGCACAAAATTTTTGATATATATGTATATAGATTTATTCAAACGATAACCAACAAGTTGTAAATAAGTAAAAATAATCATTTATAGACACATGATTTAAAAGATATAATAAGCGATTTTCTTTAAATTATAGGAAATTATTTTCATGCCCTTTAAACTAGGGGTGTTCATCGCTTCGGTTAATGATTAATTTAGCTTGATCGATTTTCAAATTTTTTCCTATCCAAAAACCGAACTGAATTCGAGAAGTGGTTCAATTTGTTTCGGTTAAAACCAAACCAACCAATTAAAAACAAAATAAACCAGTTAAAAACCGAATAAACCGATCCGAATAAACGAATTCAACCTTATATACTATTAACAAGATAATAAATTTAAATCTAAATTCGGTTTAATCGGTTAGCCAACAGACCGCATTAAAAAATGGAACCGATAACCGAATCGAAAATCAAAATTCAGATACGGTTAGGAACCGAACCAAAAACCAGATACAGTTAGGAACCGAACAGAAAACTAAATTCGGATACAGCTAGGAATCAAACCAAAAACGAATTTAGAATTCAGTTCACTTTTTTTAAACTACGAATACGGTTGGGTGTCGGTATTTAATGGTTTTCGATTTTTAATACAACTTTAATCTCAACTATTAAATTATATATTTAATGGCCCACAATCATTTTCACACTTTTTGCTAATCTAAGCATTTTTACGATAATCTCACCCTATATATATATATATGTCTGGGTTAATATTCAAATAATAACACACTTTTAAAGCAATAACCCTTTTGCCAATATCAATTCAAATCTTTGATTTTTTTTCAAACATCATTGTAACACATTTATAATATTTTCTTGTTTTATGTATATGTGTTTTAAATATAAAACTTATGATGTTGTAAACTGTTTAACGTTGATATATATATATATATATATATATATATATATATATATATATATAAATCTGCTCATATACATAAAAGAAACTTGTGTTATAATGATGTTTGAAAAGAAAATTTCAAATATTTGGATTAATCTTGATAAAGTTATATGAGTTATTGCTTAGGTAGGATTATTATAAGATCACAATCATAGATGCTTGTGCATGTGGTTACATATCATATCATATTACTAATAAATCATTATAATAGTAAGCCTATTAATTATTTTTTTCATTTGATATTTTTTTTCTTATGTAAATGAAAACCACTTCAACTTTTATTTTAAAAAAAATCACGAAATTTGTGTAATTTTTAGTTTAAAATTTTTTTCTAATTAGCTTGTATAATGTTAAATTCTATTAATATTATTTTTTATAAAAAATTTAATTATGTATTATGCTTTATATCAAATTATAACAAAGTTTGTTATTTACGAAATTTTAATTTTATTAACAATTGATTAAAAAATATATCAACTAAGAACACATTTTTTAATTTTATAAATTAATTATATAAAATTAAATGCATTAACAAAATTCTTAATTGTAAACAAAATAATAAATTTCATGCACAAAATATGTTGAGAAATTTATAAATTATAATTATACTAGTCTTTTATATTGTTTTATGGTTAAGTAGATCTACGTGACATTATAAAACTACATAATTTTTATTTGTAAACTCTTTTAATACAATGGTTTATAAGATAACATGTAAATATGTAATATACATTTTCAAACATTTGTTGACCCACAATTTTGTTGTTTTTTTTTTTTATTTTCTTGAGAATTTATCTATACTATATAATAATTAAAGTTTGAGCAAGACATGTGTTAATTTTTTAGATCACTTAAAATTTGTTTTTCTACTCTCTCCTATTACATTATTAAATTACGTTTTTCCCACATCTCTCTAGCTAAATATTAATCATTTTTTTAAATTTGATAAATTATATGATTATAGCATAAATCAATTCTTTTATTGAAATGTCATGAAAAATGATCGAAACACACCTTTGACCCATAAGAGATTGCGAGATATATGCGATTCCCCTATTTCACCCCTAAAATTCACTCATTAACGACAAACTTTTCAAAAAAATAAACTAATTATTATTATAAGAATTAATTGGAAACATAATGGTTCTACTTTCTAGCCTAGTGATTATATCCTTTGCTTTCTAATAAGATGGTTAAGGTTTGAATCCGAGCTAAGACAAAGACAAAGTCGGAAGTTTAGTTAGTTGTGGGGTTGCTTTTGGAGTGGGCTCGAACGTTTGTCCCAGAGCGTGAAATCCGTTAAATGGTTGGAATCTTGTCTTGAGTATATGTGTTCTAAGTCATTCAAAAAAAATAATTAATAAATAAAGTTTTCAACCATTAAACAATCATGATTAATGGATTTGATATGTTAATTTTTCTTATAAACCTTAATCTACACACACATATACCTATATATGTTATCGTTAAATTTGCTTGATTATATATAATCGGGCTAATCAAAACTACTTTAAAGTTTTATATATAACAAATTTATTATCGTTAAATTTGCTTGATTAAAAAATAATCCTTAAATCGTTGCATTCTTAATAGCTAAAACATGTCATATATCAAGATTAGGTTTGATAATGAATAATCTACATGTATGCATAGTGTATTCATCAATAAATAGACTATAGATGGTGTTGACTTGATGCATCAGGAATTAGTCTATATAGTAAATACAACCTGGTATTACATTAATTAATTAATTGCCAAAACGTTTTGCATATATGATCTCTAATCAAACAACCACCCTATCTTTCTTTTTCTTTTTTTTTTATAGCCAACAAATATTTTTTAAGCATGATCACCCGGCTAAATTCATTGGTAAAATGTCACCCATGTCCGCAAACATAGACAACACTAGTGATCAGATTCATCCACTATTACAGAGGAAACACCCCATTAGAAGGCTTATAGTAAAACTTTTGTCTAATATAAGAGTAAACTTCATTTTTGCTCCATGTGGTTTGACCCAAATAACGTTTTTCATCCAAAAGTTTCAAAATGCTCTTTTTGCTCCATGACGTATGCATTCTGTTCCGATCAACTCCAACTCATTTACATCGTTTATTTTTTCAGTTAAATGGAGGGTGTTTTAGATTTTTTACACTTAAGGACTAGTTGTGTCATTTACCTAAGTTACTTAATATAACAAAATAATAAAACAAAGAACTAAATATGTAATTTACTCAAATAAGTACCCAACCCCTACCCACCCCCATTTTCTTCCCCTTAACCAATGACCACCGTCGGTAATCACCACCATCGTCAGCCGCCACCACCACCACCACCACCACCGATTGCAACCACCGCCAGCGTCTGTCACACCACCACCATCGTCGCTAGTGTTAATCGTCATTGTCAGCCATACCACACCATTGCGATGTGTGTGAACGTCAACCTAAGGTTTCTGGTTCAAGTGGGGAGGCGATTACCACACCAGCTCCATCATCCACCACACCACCGACATCAACCTTCAAGCTCCCTAAATCCACAACATTGTGCCCGACCTTCTTTCGTGTTACTGGAGGCTACAACCGGTCAAATGAGAGTTTTGCATGTGGCTACAATCGGTCAAGTAGGGAGGCAATTAAGTTAGATACTAGTTAGATTAGGTTTTGTTCTTCTACAATGAGGGTTTTGCAGGTGGAAATTGAGGGTTTTGCATGGTCGATAGTGGTGGTTATGGTGATGGTGGGAAGGAGGATGGTAACAAATGGTGATGGTGGGAAGGAGGATGGTAACAAATGGTGATGAGGAACTAGTAAATGGCTGATGGTGATGGTGATGACAGTCGACGATGGCAGCCTCCGGTAAATGATGATGGTGGTCATTGGTTAAGGGAAGAAGATGGGGGTGGGTAGGGGTTGGGTATTATTTGAGTAAATTACATATTCAGTCCTTTGTTTATTATTTTGTTATATTAGTAACTTAGGTAAATGACACAACTAGTACTTAAGTGTAAAATGTCTAAAATACCCTTCCATTTAACAGAAAATATAAACGATTTTAATGAGTATGAGTTGATCAGGGAGCAAAAAGTGCATATTGAAACTTTTGAATGAAAAACGTTATTTGGTTCGAACCACATGGAGCAAAAACGAAGTTTACTCCTAATATAAAGAATATTACATTTACTAAGGCATGAGTACATGCCCTTATCATTGAAGGTCATGCACTCTTTCCTCTCTTATGATACTAAAAAATCATAAACCTTTCACATACTCTTGAGTGATTATCCATTTTACAATTCAAGTGTATGTGTGTGTGTGTTTATCAATATATATGGAATAATTCCTAAGAAAATCATCATTTGAGAAAACTAAGAAAACTAATCACAATCATTATTACCATTTTTTTCATTTTTTCTTTTTATTTTTTTTATTATAAGGTATTAAAAAAATATGTAGTTCATGTTACTATATATATATGTAACTTTATAAGTTACATGCGAAACTTTTGAGTTACATATACTTAATTTCGTAATTTACATATCTTTATTAAAAAAATTATAAAATTTCTAAACTTATAATATAAAACTATATATGAAATAAAATTTAAAAAATTTATCGGTTAATATGAATTTTCTTAATATTTTCTTCAAAATAAATAGTTTTATATGTACCCTTATGTATGTATGTACGAACGAACGTAAAGGAGAGAATAATCCATATGCTCATATCTCATAATTAAGAAATTTCTTATATATTGTGCTAGCATGTTCATATTTAAATAATACCTAGCTACTAGTGTTAGTCTATAAATTTGTCCAACAAATCATAACCCAGTATAATTTTTAATTTGTGGTGCAAGATCCGATCGACAGGATCATTGTGACACAAGAAAAAATCTAATTATTTGTTGCCTTTTAATAATTCTATATTATATATATGTATGGCTTAGATGCATGCCTGCCTACTATATCCCATAAATTGTATATATAGCTAGCCAGGTACGTGTGCTTTCTTTTGAAGCATAATTAATTGTGTAAAGAATACATCTCCTAGTGACAATCTTGGTTGGATAAGATTCGTCTACGAAAGAGTATAGAATTCTATGCATATATAGATGCATGATTCTTTTATTTCAATTCATAAATTATTAAAAATAACTAACGTGTTGTTTGTTTTTCTTCAAAAGGTCTGCACAGACTCTTTTGTATGCTTCTCTATGCAATGCACGGACCACGTGCAGACATTTTCAATTGCAAACTGTTTGTTTTTTGAATACATTTTATTAAAAAAGGTCTTTGCAAGCTGTTCTTGGTGCAGATTTGGCCCAGTCACTTTTAAGATCTTCTAAGGTCTGCAGAAACCATCCACCACCACCACTGATCACCCACCCACCACCACCACCGTCCAACACCATTGTCCATCACCAACGTTGGCCACCACCACCACCACCAAAGTCGAACACCACCACCATCTTTGGCCACCACTGTCCATCACCACCGTCCACCACCACCATCGTAGGCCACCCCCACCCCACCCCACCACCACCATCAACCACCAGCAGCACCACCACCGTCCGTATACCACCACCAGTTTATTTTAACAGTTAATAGATGTTAAAAACAAACAGTTTTTTTCTTGCAGACTGCAGAGATTTGATCAACCTTTTCTTTTACAAATATCTACAATATGATCAGTAAACTGCAAACATATACCTCTTAAAAAACAGACAACCACTAAATAATTATCAAACACATAAAGGTTATTGATAGAATACTATTAAACAAAAAAATTTATACATTATTTAAAAAAGTGTTCTTTTAAAGACAGATTAAGATTGGAAAATATTAGAGAATTATATATCTTTTAGACGTGAGTAATAAATATTTTGTGCTTGAAGGGTTGTGTAATATAATATGTATGACCTTTGGAAAAGTGGTTACAAATTTTATGGGTTTGTGGAAAGCACACAAGGCCACTTACAAACTGTTTATTCACTTGCACTTTTTAACACTTTTTCTCTTATTGGTGGCAGTACTGTGTCATCAAGTGGCTTTGGTCAATTATTGTATTTGTAATCTTTCTTTTTAAGCCTAAAAAATCATGTAAGACAAGTTTGAACCGTTTTTAGGTAAAATTAATTTAATGAATTGTTTTTAAAAAAATATCAATTTTGTTTAACTTAAAATGAATTGTAAGTAAACGAATAATTTATTTGTATAATCTTTCATGTTTTTATCATCAAATATATTATTGATAATTATTACATATTTGAATATATTCTATTTTTATAATTTTTTAGATTAACCGTCTTGACTCGTATAGTTTAAGGTATTACTCATCTCAACTCTTTATATGTTATGATCATAATCATTTCAACTCAAAATACATAATTTTTAATAAATATTAACTCATTTATCTTACTTTGAATTAAGACTGTTAGGTATAGAAAATTGTTAGAACCGGTTGTGTTTTGTTTCTTCAGTCTTTAAATTTATAGTGAGGTCATTAATTTTATACCAGTGGTCCTAGGAAGATTTGTATTATATGAGATTATTTTTGTTGACTTTTTATTAAGTTTTCTCACATTTTTAATGTTCATTACTTATTTATATGATTTTTTAAAAATTATACCATAATATTAATTTTTTTTGTCTTCAAAATAAGTATAGATCGTTATATATGTGCGCGCGCGCGCTTTTCTGTTTCTTGTGCTTTCTAACGGTATTGTTTTTGTCCGCGAAACCGTCCAAACTGATCATCGGTTCGGTTTCATGGTCGGGATTTCTTCAAACATTTGTGTCACACCCCAACCGACGGCGGAATAACGTCGGGGCGCGACGCGACTGTTCATAACACGTGACGCTAATTAAGTTTTATAATTTAACCATACCAAATTCAATACATGCTCAAAACAAATAGTTTCCAACATAAACAAAGATAAATTAAACATTGTTTTTATTTTCTACACTAGGTCCATAGCATTCTACGTGTAGCATCAACTGGACAATATTCAAACGGCATTTCCTGCAACATTTATAAAAATAGAGTCAACTAAAAAGTTGGTGAGTAGACATAGGTTTAAACTATATGTAATAAAAATTGAGACTTTTGCGATTCATATGTCAAGGTAGATAACAAGCATGTATGTATAAACGTATGTATGATCAAACCTTTGTTGACTTGACACTCGACTCGAAAGTCGCGATTAGCTTGAATTGGTTTCAATCATCCAAAGGCCCTCATTAGGGTCAAAACGATGGATGGGCGTCACCCAATAGATCTATTATTGTTACCATTGGCTCATGATAGAGTTAGTGATCATATAGAATTAGACTTCGAATAACACACACATAGAATCATAGTTTAATACATATAACATAGTATCATACACATAGACATAGAGTTTGAATCCGCAAGTTTTGTGAAATAGAATTTGAAATTGAATAGCGTATACATGTTGCACCCAATACTTTGAAATGAAAAGGGCTACGAATACTCACGTAGTATGTTTGATGATCGACTTCTTGATTGTCATTTATACGAGAACTCACAACTCGGTTCCTATAACATAATGAGTTTTCTTTTGAGTTTGTGAACCTACTATAGTTTATGCGATTGTGCTTGTGTTCTATTTGTCGAGATTTTATTATAACAATAATGTCCTAACTTATACTTAAAATATTATCTTATAATGCCTTGAAATTACTAAGTGTCGGATTTTATAAAAATTTCGTCATTATAACAACGTATTTTGGGAAAATTATCATTTTGCTTAACAACTTCAAAGCTCATAAATTATATCAACTTATATAAATATATTTACAAGTATATATATTATATCACATCATTAAAGTGTGTATATGAAATATATATACATTTATATATGTGAAAATGATTAATATTTATGTAAAAATGTCTAAGTTTATAAAACTGCTTTTGGACAGATTCTGTCCGGCTTGTTTGGATAAACTTTAAAAATAGAAGTCGTTTGAATAAAATTATGAAACTTCACAAAATGCTATTTTAAGGTGTTTTGAACAACTTTCATTTAGAAAACTTTTCGTGATTTTGCTTGTAAATGGGTCAAAACAGTCACACAAGTATAAGTCCTTGAAGTTTCTGTTTTGACAGATTTAGTCCAGTGAGTTCGGGTTCATTTTTGACATAGTAAAACTTTGAGTTAGATTATGAAAGTCTCCAGTCTACTATTTTAACATATTATGAACAACGTTCATTTAGAAAAGTTTTCATGATTCGGACCTTAAGTGAGTCAAAACAGCTGCACAAGTCAGGGGTACAAATCCGCGCACTGATCTTGTGAAGGCTGTTTGGAGCATCATTTGGTCGAGTTAGAAGCTGAATAAGTAGTGCATGAAAATCTAACACAATGACTTAGTCATGGAATCTGAGTTTGTTACATTTGGAGTTGTCATGACCATTTTATGACTCTTTGAAGTCAAGACAAAAATCTACCAGAATCTTCATGAATGCATGTTTGTGTGTATAATTATGTATGATCTCTTAAAACGAGTTTTTGAGGCTTTACACCATTTATACAGTTGAGAATGATGAAGAATAATAATATTCATCATGATTATCATTTTGTTCATACAAATACATGCATGCATGAATCAAGTCACCAAAAACAAGTTTTTGGACTTGAAAAACTCATTTTTAGCACATGCAACTTTGTTGCATGTAGAATTTTAGGTCATGGCTTCAATACTCACGAATTTAGAGTGTTAAATGGTGAATATTTCATGTTCAAAACCAGGTCTTGGCCATGGTTTAGGAAGTGTATGTGATAGAGTGCAAAAATGTGAAGAAAAGTGAGTTTTGGAAGTAAACCGTTCGTGTAGGCACCTTGAGCTTGTGTGGCTTCAATCCTAGATTTGCTCCTTGCCTTCTTGGAAGCTTTAAATGACCAAGAATGGAGGGATTAGGGACTGAAGTTTGCTGGAACAAGTGAGAGAATAGAGAGGAAACTTGGAAAACTAGAAATCTTGAATGTGTGTGTGATTGTGTAAAGGAAGAAGTGGTTTTAAGGAGAGAGGAGAGGGGGGGGGGACGGCCAAGGAGAGAGGAGAGAGGGGAGGGGGGTCTTGAGTAGAGGGAGAGAAGAGATTGGATGGTGGTGTTGAGTGTATAAGAGAGTTGATTTGGTAGTTTGTTGTTTTGTGTTTGGAAAGAATGTTGTATGTATGTGTGTATAAGATTATGAATGTAGTCATGATCTTATTTATTATACATAAGTGTAGGTGAAATATATATAAATATTGGGTATTATGGTGGTTAAATCTTGTATCGGGTATAAATTTTGGTATTATTTATACGCGATTATTTCACGATAATTAGTAAATAATAAAACTTACTAAAATAATTAAATTTTAGTAACTAACAAGATTATTAAATAATGTGTCGCGTATCATGACTGTCTTATCCGGCTAAACACAAATATCTTTCGTTTCAGATTGTTCCGCGTAATTACGGTAATTACTAATTGGAAGACTATACACTTTAAACGTTGCTAAATTTTAAACGAGAATAAACATTTAATTATTACATTTCTAAATAATTTCATCATAGTCAACGTTAAATACATTAACGGTGTTAATAAGTCAAATTCGAAAATTGACGGATGTCACAATTTGGTCCGTCGATTTCAAAAGTTCAAAACCATAATGAACGATTTGGTTTATGGCTTTCATCGGTCGTAAAAAACCGGACCGGACAATATGAGAATTTCATACTCCTTTGTATGGTTGGAGAAGTCGCTAGGAGTTGCCAGGTTGATCGACTGGTGAGTTGTGAGTATTCGGCCTAGGCAAGGAGTACTCGAATACGGTAAATGAAAAAAATAATTTTTAAAAACTTATATATATATATATATATATATATCAAATATCATATGTTTACTAGTATATATAACATATAAAGTGAATATCAATATAAATGGAGAAAACCAGTGAAAAATGGAGAAAACCGGTAAAAAAAAAAAGCGAAAAACTGACATGTCCGAGTTGGCCGAGTCTGACCGAATTGACCTGAGTTTCACCAATTTGGTCCAAGTTTTTTTAGCCGAGTTGGTTCGAGTTTTTTAGGCGAGTTGGTCCGAGTTTGACCGATTTCGAGTTGGTCTGGCTGAGTTGGAGAAAATCAGTTCGACTGAGGGCCGAGTTTTACAACAATATTCCTTTGTTTTGGTAATACGCAGCCACCAGCAGAAAACTAATTCTCAGGGCGGTCAAATTCTCTTTTAAGGTGGTTGTTAGCTTTTTTATTTTAGGGTCCTAATATTCATACACCATCCTCATCTTCTATACATTATACTCAGGTCAAATCAATCGCATCATACTCATATAACTTTTACTTATACATATTTTTTAAATGTTTTTTAATATTAAAAAATTCAAAAAGTATTGTTATTCGTACACCGGTGTACCAATATCTCAACCCTTATTTAATTCACCCCTAAAAATGAACTTTTAAGGCGATTCAGCGGTTAAAAAAAAAGTTTCGCTTTTGAGGCGGTTCAAAAGTTTAGAATCAAAACCAATGTTTTAAAAACCGGTTCGACCCGGCCGGTTCAACCGGTTGAACCGGTTGCCGTTTACATATCCGGTACGAAACACGCCAGTATTATGCTGGTTCCTTCGATCGACTGTGCCGGCGGTTTAATCCGGTTTAACTGTTTTAAGAAAAAGCCCAAAATACCGGCCCATGTAAAAAGTAAAAACCTAGCACATGAGACTATTCCCTTCGTCGTTCAATTCCAATCGAACTCCCTGCCATAACTGATCAACTTATTCATCTAAACCTTCAATCGGAACCTTCAATCAAGAGTTCAAGAACTGCCATAGCCAATTACTTCGTCTATGGTGCGTTCAGAACCTTCAATCGGCCCAGGTATTCAATATTTCAATCTCTGCCTCGTTCAATCATCTTGATTTAGTATTGTTGCTTGGCTGCGTTAAATCAAAACCTTGCTGCTTTTATGGGTTTTTGCTAGAAACATCCAACCACACCAGGTTTGGTGCGACCCATATGTAATGATCTTTGTTAGGACAGAAAGATGTAGCATGTATTGCAGAGGGGATAACCTGATTGAGGATGCTCCTATTCCCTCTGATGTTCTTAATTGATATCTAGAGCTGAGTGATATAGTGGGAATATAATATATAACTCTATAAATTCTATTATGCACTTTTATTTAAAAAAAATTATTAAGATTTTGAGTATTTTTTAGATTGTTTTGGATGGATTTGAGTAGTTTTTGAAATGTTTTTGGATGAATTTGAATACTTTTTGGATGATTTTAGTAGTTTTTGAATTGTTTTTGGATGAATTTGGATACATTTTGAAACTTATTTCAGTATAATTTGTATTTCTATGAATTCTATGGTTAACTAGTGTGTCCGGTTGAACCATCCGGTACAACCCAGTTCAACTGGTAGAACCATTTCTGAACCAAATCCGGCACACCTAAACTACCGGTTTTTAAAACATTGATCAAACTCGATTATTATTTGCGGCGGTCATTATTAATTGTTTCCTTTTTTGGGGCGGTCAACAACCGGATTTTAGTTACAAATATTTTGGGGCGACGATTAATTGATCCAATTTTGGGCTAAAAAATCCAATTATATTTAAAAAATAATAAATTGAGGCCCTAATCCTTTGCTTTAGTTGCTTAATAAAAATTTAATTTTTAGTTAATCTTAATTTTATAAATATTAAAGAAAGAGAGTTATAATTGCATATGCACAATAGTATCTTAAACTATCTCTAATAGTAATGAAAAGGTTGCATAGAATCATATAACAACTCAACTTTATTGAAACTTCTACCATCTTCATTTTGAATAAAATTCGTACTAAAATTTAGACAAAAATAAACATGTCACAAGGTTAATTTCAAATTTACGAGAACGCCATATTTTCAATTGTGACGATTCAGTTATGAAAATGAAACATATGCGATGGTATATTCGAAAATCATGAATGAATTACGTCGCTACAAAAATGAATGTTAAGAAACACGGAAACGAGCAAAATGTAGATAAAATTTCACGAATAAGTAACAAAAAATTTAGAAATGTATTTAAAAAAGGTAAAAATATATCATGTTTAAATCGCCACTAGAAATGCAGATAGGCTCTGTTTTGGCTGAAATTCATGTATTGTAAAAATTAGTCCCAAGAAACTAGAATATATTTAACCCGATTCAAAACGTAAATAGGGTCGATTTTGACTTATATTGACACGTTGCACATCACAATATAGCCTAAATTTATGGTTTAAAAAAAAGTCGCTACGAAAAAGGAAAATGAAATAGCGTCGAAGAGAGTGCAAGAGGAGGACATGAGGAGGAAGAAACAATTCAATTGTTCTTCAATTGTATAAAAAGGAAGACAGTGCAAGAAGTTGTACCCTATGCTTAGGATGTTGTAGCAAACAGTGACGGAGCGAATGTGGCGAAACCTCTAATTTTAACTAAAAGTTAACCTTTTGGCCAAAAAATTAACACTGCGGACGAAAAAAGAGATGGGACGGTCGCCCCCGCCCTAAGAAAGCTTTGTCACTGGTAGCAAATAAACAGTGTTTTACGTGAGAGGAGCCGAAATTCCTTTTTAATCTATATAGTATATATAATAATGTCATAAACTTAGACTAGATTTGCTTTAGTTTGTTTCTGAATGTTATGAATTATTTGATTAGATTTCACTGAATTTTTATTTCACTCTCTTCATAAAAGGGCCAAAATGGATAGTTATTTCAAGGTTGACACAGGTTGGTTCAACTTTTTGCAATAGAAATGTAATCAACAATTTGCAAAACTGAAAAAAAATATGTACATGAGTCAGGTGGTATCTTGCATTTATATTATAATTTTTATTATATTGATGATTACAAAACTTGCAGGGTTAGTGACAAAGACTATTGCTCATAAGTTCTCCACACCTCATGATCATTTTAAATTTGTCACACAATGGTAAGTGTATTACATCCCTATGATATACATATATAACATAAATTTACCACATCTCATAATGGGCTAGATATATGAGTGCTATCAAATATGAAATATAGAAATCCGTTTGTGGCTAAAAATAAACCACCTGATAGCCATTGTTATTTTGGTTGACATGATTGTAATCTAAAAGTTGTCTAATGAACTGGGCTCGAGAGGTTTGTATTGGTGTTGGTTGATGCATTCAAGACAACCCTAAAAGTAGTCAATCCTTCATGAAAGATTATGGCCTTTGTTAAACATTTTTGTTGCTTGAAATTATGAAATGCTGCAATATGGTGTCACCATTTCTCTTATAATATATTCAGTTACTTAATCCCTATTTATTTGTATGATTTCTTGAATCAACGTTAAAAACCTAATTAACGTTACTTGTGTTCATCAATAGTGTGTTGCGAAGAAATGCTTTCAAATGCATCTGTCAATAGGTGAGTGTGATATAATCAATATCTATATTTTGAACATTGTTTAGGAAAGAATAAAAATATTATGATCAATTGGTTGTTAGATGTTGTTATGTGGTAAATTCTTCTGTATGAGAGGAAATCCTTTAAAAATTTTAAGATGCAACACTTTAATGCATGTAGAAATTAGTTGCAGCATGTGAAGATATAAAGTGCTTTTGAGTCTGGTGTGCTTGAAGAACTTAGTAAATTTCATGGTACATTCACAACAAACGGTGTTGCTAACGAGTTTAAAAAGTAGAGGAGGCAATGAATATTATCATAGATATATAATATTGTGATAATTCACACTTTTTGGAAGTTAGTTAATTTGAATTTTTAACTTCTTTTGTCACAAAAAGGTAAAACAAGTAAAAGGTGTGCACACGTATAAAATCAATCAAATAAATCTCTCAAAGTGTATTTACATGCTTATAATATCATACAATAGTTTGTTTATGATAATTAGAGTATATAAAATTTTATTAGGGTGGTTTTATAATCTAGATTTGATATATGTAGTTATTCCGTCAACAATTAATGTTTTTTTAATTCAAATAAAAAATTACTTATTTCATTATGACGTTAAACTATCCGGCCACTGGACGGATATAAAACTACTTTTACATGTTCTCGACCCTCTATGTTTATTTTACTCATTAAACTGTTCAAACCCCACATGGGCATTTCCCTATATATCCAAGTAAAGGGTTGAATCTGTGTTTTAATCTTTGATATGTCTTACCTCTGCTCGGTAGGCCCGGTTAAAACAACATACGTGATCATAAGATCATCACCATCCAAGAAGAAAAAAGATACAATGATTAAAAGCATGAAAACATAAATGTAAATTCTTTTACCTAAAAGATAACATTGTAAAGTTCGACGATCCGGTTCCAACTGTCACACCCCGAGCCGGCGGGATAGGATCGGTTGTCCCGTCGGGCGGAAGGTTCCCGGGGCGCGATATCGGGAGTGATAATCGTGATGATCAGATTGTTTACATTGCACATGATACAAATGAGAAATGCTAAACATAATAGAATTACAAAGTTAAATTACATCAGTATTGTTTATAATTTAACAATGTAAATCTACCATTAACATCATGTATTTCTATCTTGTATTTACACAAGATATACAAAATAATTTGCATGATGATGTCTTCAAAAATAATGCAGGTCCAAAAGCTAAGCCTTCTATCTGAAGTCCTAGTACGAAAGGAATAACTCCTTAGTTGACCTGTCCGTCACCTGAGAAGTCATGCAGAAAGATCAAGTCAACACATGGTTGGTGAGTTCATATAGTTTAGTATTTGAAAATGATTTGGAAATGGTATGATAATGATTTGAAAACCTCTTTTGGTAAAGACCCTAACCTCATTAACTCCACATGTAATATCCACATCGGTATGCTTATATATAGGGAATCACGAAAGGGTCAAGCCCAGACTCTATCCCACCACATACTAATATGTATATGACACTGTTGTTAATGATAATTAAGCATTTTTACCCAACACCTCTGATTTAGATCATGATATTGAAATCTGATATGCCTTCGATTTATTGGGTTCCTCATAGATATATGATTTCCCAAAAAGACAGTGATAATAGTAAAACGTCAAATATTTAATTTATTAATTAAATAAAACATTTAAATACAACTAAGACATGATGATTGGGTATAATTTTACTCAATCAGTTAGACTTAGTTGTTGGTGGTTGCCCAAGTTGTAACCTCTCACACGTGACCCATGTCAGGCATAACTCACAAGGAGTACACCTGAACTGCGCGGGATTTTAATGTTTTGCCCTTACAGCTTGACCCAAAGGTCTTCTGTACAAGCGGGGACTTTATTGTTTTGCCCTTACAGCTTGACCCAAAGGTCTTCTGTACAAGCGGGGACTTTAAGGATATCCTGTGATTCTTGACCTCTTGATTCTCCTGATTTTGACTTTGATATTGATTTCATTTGATCGTTCATGTTATTGCCCGTATAGCCTGACTACAAGAGTCTTCTATACCTGAGAGGGACTTTATATGTGTGTTACACGTGGTCTTGATTCCATATACAACTGACATCCACCTTGACTTGAGTATTAATGAGTTCATTAGATCATAATGATTTCATTATTTCAATGAGTCACACACATTTATGATTTCTGATCTCTTGAGTCTCTTGATTCTTGATTCTTTGAGTTCTCATGATTTGAATGATAATTGATTTGATTTGATTATGATTCTTGGGCCTCAGATCACACACTGAGTTATGATTCCCTTGAATATGATCGTTTGATTTTGTTCATTTGATTTCACTTTGAGTTTAGGTTCTTGAATTTGAACTTGATGGACTATGGGTTGAATTAGGATTTAAATTTAAGGTATTACTCTTAAGAGTACTTAAATTTATTAGATCACTAGATCTGTTCAATAATTTCCTAGACAGGAGTCTAGGAGTATCCACAAACATATATATGCAAAACATATAATAAATAAAAGCATTTAAATAAACAGTTTAAGTAAAACAGTTTACGCATGCTTCTCAGCCCCGCGTTTTAAAACAAAAATGTTTAAAAAAAAGGGCAATGAACTCACCTGTGCTGCTCTGAATTGAATTACCACAAAAGATATGCGCACTCTTTAATTGTTGCCTATGTATCTTTAGCACCTGAATTGTTTTAAGAGAATTCGAATACGATAAGTACATACGGTAATTGTCGTAACTAGGGTTTGGTCTCGGCGTGCAACTAAGTGTCCTACGTTGCTAAAGTGTTTCTAAGATTCTATATACTTAATCTAACATATTACCCGTAAGTAACCCCTTTATCCCATAATAGTAATTACAAATCTTTAGTTAAAATAGTTTTAAGTTAACTTGGTTTAAATAAATCATTTAATTAGAAATCATTTAATTTAGTTTAATTTAATAAGGTTTATGAATCAATTCCGTTTTATTAATAATATTATTAATTCAAAGAAATGAACTTTTACATGATGGCTTGAGTTAAGCCCACTGGGCCACCCTCGGGCCCATCATTCGATTTTGATCATCTAAACGATTTCTTGTTAGTTCATTGATCTACTAAGCTTTGATAGTTTAAATAAATAATCTAAGTAATCACATGTCTTTATCGATTTTCTAGGGTTCAAGTGTCAATGATGAACTTATCCCTCGAGATTCTCAATAGTAGTTTTGATCCACATGATCTAGTAATAAATTCTCAAATGTGTTAAGCTACTTTAATAGATTTTTAATCACTCATAACATTTATACGCCCCATGCTTTGTCTTAATGGATCCTATGTTAAGTGTATATAAAGAAACCCTAATATTAATATCTTGCACACACATACACCCATGCATGAAACTCATTAATCCCATGCACTCACATGGTTTCCCATGCATTCACTCCCATTCCATGTATGTTATTAATGAGCCGCTCGGGTACTCTCCTAGAACAACTGACTGAACTAAGTTAGATCGAATGGGTGTGAGTTCGGCCGAATGAATGATCACGAATGGGAGCCAACCGAATGAGCAAGAGCCGAGGGGTTTGATTCGGGTAAAGGGTTTGGCTCGAATGAACCTTGAACGAATGTGAGAACTCGGGAGAATGACTGGCCAAACAATATAGGGGTCGAGCCAAAGGCATCCTGGGCCGACTATAACTACATTGGGCCGACATAATGTGTGGGTCGACTGAGGCTAATCCGGCGAATGAAGTTCCAGCGAATGGAAATCCGGCTAATGGGCTTGTCCGAATGTGGGTTGCCAATCGAATGAGCCACTTGGCCGAAAGAGGTGAGCGACTGAAGGTAACATGGTCGAATGGTCTTGACACAGTCGAATGAAGAGTGGCCGACCGAAGGGAGGCTGGTTCGGCCTAGGCCATTCGGCGAAGGGCTGCTAGTTCGGTGAGGAGTCATTCGGCAACTGAGTCTCGAATGAAACCATTCGGCGCGCTGGTTCGGTCGAAAGTGGCTGGGCGAAAGGACCCTGGTCATTCGCCGAAAGTGGCCTCGTGGGTTCATTCGTTGTACTGGTCTTTGAGTCATTCGGCAGCCACAAAACCCAGATGCAGCCCTCACAGATTGGAGTTTTGGCTATACTCGTTCCACACACCTGGTTCCTACATAGTTCTAAGACACTATGGTGTGAATCCTAAGGGTTAGGGTGCGGTTTAACCGGTTGTAACCAGGTTCGAACAAGAGGGTCTCGAAAACCCTAAAAATCGTGACAAGAAACTCGTTTTTACCTCGATTCAGCTGGTTCAAAGCTTAGATCGGTAGTACTTTCGGGTAGAGGGCGATGGGAGCTTCGTTTTGGTTCAAGAATCACACGATTTCGTTGAGAAATGGGTGAGTTATGGTAGAGAGAAGTTAGAGAGAAGGTGGTGGCCGGATTAGGGTTTTTAGAGTGAGAAAGTGGAGGTGGTGAATGAAGAAGAAGATTCATTCCGGGTATTTATACCCCGGGTGAGTTCGGGTTCGTTTCGGTTGCTCGGTTTCGCTTAGAAACGTCGGTTTCGCGTCGTTTTCGTCACGAAACGACACGGTTATAAAATAGAATTTATAAAATTATTTTAGGTTGTGATTCCTAATAAATTAACTAAATATCTTTTAATTATTTAATTTACAAAATATTTATTTAACGTTTAAATCGAATCGCGCGGTCATCGCGCGTATTTGTTCGAATCGTCACCCGATCAAACACGACGATAACTACACTTTTCAATATTGTTTTCTAATTATTGAATATCATTCAGAATGTTAAACTTTCAAGTTTATTCGTACAGATCGTCACCTATACGAATAACCTGTCGGTTTAGCATTCACCTAACGATATTCGTGTTGTTTTGTCCTGTAAGGCCTCACATACGTTTATACATAATAAGATCCTAACAAATAAATCACATGATGATTCTGTGTTGCCAGATAATTATCTGACTCAAGAACCATTGTTCTGGTTTGATTTCTCTGAAATGACTGTGAATTCACTGTTTCGATAATATGAATTGATACTGTGGTTTAATCTGAACATAAAATACACTGAATTACATGAAAATTGTACCTGACTACTGTTCACGTACTGTTCACGATCACCGTTCCGGTGACGTTTCCGGCACTGATGTTACAGTCTCCCCTTGTTAAAGAAATTTCGTCCCGAAATTTAAGAATTGTTATCGGGTACATCTTCCTCTTCAAACAGTTGGAGATACTTTAACTTCATGTGATCCTCACGTTCCCAAGTAAACTCGGGTTCGCGTCTTGAATTCCAACGAACCTTTACAATCGGAATACGGCTTCGCCTCAGTTGCTTGACTTTACGATCCATAATCTCTAAAGGTTCTTCAATAAAATGTAACTGATCATCAACTTGAATTTCTTCGAGTGGAATGACGAGTGATTCGTCAACAAGGCATTTCTTTAAGTTCGAGACGTGGAACACATCATGCACACCACTGAGTTCATCTGGTAACCTCAGTCTATACGCCACAGGACCAATACGTTCGATGATTTCGAACGGTCCCACGTACCGTGGTGCTAACTTGCCTTTTGTTCCAAAACGTACAACGCCTTTCCATGGGGATACCTTCAACATGACACGGTCTCCCACTTGGAATTCCAACGGCTTACGCCGTTTGTCCGCGTAGCTTTTATGTCCGCTTCTTGTATTTTGCAATCTTCGTTGAATCTGGGAAATCTTATCAGTGGTTTCTTGAATGAGCTCTGGCCCAGTTATGCGATTATCTCCAACTTCAGTCCAACAGATCGGTGATCTACATTTCCGACCATAAAGAGCCTCGAATGGTGCACATCCGATGCTGCTGTGATAACTGTTGTTATAGGAGAACTCAATCAGTGGCAAATGAGAATCCCAATTCCCACCGAAATCCAAAATACAGGTTCTTAACATGTCCTCCAGGGTCTGAATCGTACGTTCGCTTTGGCCGTCCGTTTGCGGATGGTAAGCTGTACTCAGATTTAACTGTGTCCCTAGAGATTTCTGCAGTGATTGCCATAACCTTGAAGTAAATCTGCTGTCTCTATCAGAAATAATAGACAATGGTACACCATGACGTACCACTATCTCATTGATGTACAATCTTGCCAGTCTATCCATCGTGAAGGTTTCACGCATCGGCAAGAAATGAGCAGATTTTGTTAATCGATCAATGATCACCCAAATCGTATCGTGACCACTGGAAGTGCGGGGTAGCTTGGTAATGAAGTCCATAGCTATTTGCTCCCACTTCCAGAGCGGAATCTCAGGCTGTTCCAGTAAACCAGACGGTCTCTGGTGTTCCGCCTTTACTCTTGCACACGTAAGACATCTGCCGACATATTCGGCTATGTCCTTCTTCATTCCCGGTCACCAATAAAATCTCTGTAAGTCTCGATACATTTTATCGGCGCTCGGATGCACTGATTATTTGGCACGTGTGCCTTCTCAAGAGTGAGTCTTCTGGATTTACCTATCACCGGAATCCACCCACCATTTTGGTAGTAGGTATTTTATCCGGTTTATCTTGAACTGTCACTCTGCTCTACAATCTGACACACTCCTTAAAGTTCTCATAGATGGCTCTCACGACTCTGAGTCTTGATCGTCTGATTAAGATCCTTAAATCACTTGGCGAAATCTTAGGTTATTTGCTATAACCATACACATACTTCACCATCTATTTAATCTATTCTCAACTGTGAAAGTAGACTTTATATATCGGGGAGGTCTACCTAAGGTATGGTAGTACTATTAGGATCAAGGTAATGATTTACCTTCTAAGTAATCCTATACCCGTTTGCGAGATGTTGTATGTTTATCTTACTTCTACCCAAAAGTCATGTGACTGTCGGAACTCATTATAAATGTTGTTCCAACTATGACTTATTCTCATCCTAGTTTCAAAATGAAAGAAACTAAGACAGGGCAGTTCTTCCTTTAACAACTCCAGAATATTCCCGAGATGTCGTTCGTATGTTTTCTTGGTATTAGAATAAATCAGCATGTCATCCCTTAATGGTAATGACAAACTACTCTAGATAGAGTTTGCACACTCGGTTCATGAGGTCCACGAAAACCATAGGTGCACTCTTCTATCCAAAAGGCATTACCGTAACTTGAAATGCCCATTTTTCATTCGGAATATTTTCTCTGGCGTATCTTCATCTTGCATTCACAACTGATTTCCCTTGATCTACTTATCCTAGTTTAACTATGATTTTAGCACAGTTCTAAAATTTATCCTTTCCTGGTCTCCTAGAACAGAGGTTCTCTAAATCTAATGATTCGAGTTCTATAGTTCTAGGTGAAGAAATAATAGTTTACATACTAGCCTTAGCATCTAACTATCTACGGCCTTCTAATGTTCCACTAGATATGGTTATTTTCCTAACTATAGTAACTAGACTGTAATTAAGACTCAACCTACCTTTATTTAATCACTTAACGTTTACTTAACCTAGAGATTTCTTAAGTCATGATTTCGATTATCTTTCTGGCACTGAATTTGTCTACAGCTATCTTAAATTTATTGTTTCTAGAATTACAACAGACTATGCAGTTCTGATTAATACACTAATAAATAATTTAATGTATCAAGCTGAAATTTGCATACCTATGGGGTCATCAGACTCCGAGTGTTCCCCAGGAGTCGGTAAAACGAGTAGTTCCTCGGTGACTGCTGAGTCTGCTGGAGGCATTTTCCTAGGGCATTTCCTCGCGAAATGTCCGTGCATTCCGCACGTGTAGCAGTTGTTGTTATGTTGAGAGGAAGTAGAGGTGCTCGGTTTTTGTTTCTGTTTCCTGATCGAATTTAACCGACACTGTTGAATCCAGTGTCCCGTCTCTCCACAGTGCGTGCATTGTACACATGAGAGTTCAGCTCGATGATGGTGGTGACAAACCGAACAGAGGGAAGCTTTTCCCTTAGATTGTGCAGGATTGGGGGAAGATGTCCTCACGGGGCAGTCTCGTGAAATGTGTTCGGACAGTCCGCACACATAGCAATCTTTTCTGTATCGAGGAAGAGGATATGTAGTGTTTCCAGGATTTTGGTTATGAGTCGGGGGATTATTACAGTCACGACTCCAGTGTCCCTTTTTCCCGCAGTTCAGACAATGTTTGCACAGTTTATCCTTAGAATGGTGAAGACCGCACATGGCACATAAAGGAAACTTGCCAGTATAATACTTACGACTCCCCAACTCTGGAGCAACGGCCATCTGGCGTAGAGGAATGGCCTCAGTGTAGATTACAAGGTCTTTTGATTTTTCAGGATGACCTCTTTTTCGCTTCTTGCTTGACTCTCCTGTTTCCGATTTCTCCTGCTCTGTAGAAAGTAGTGGGAAGATTTTAGCAAACTTCTCACTGTTCCTGATCCGGGTGATGATTCCAGGGAGAATCGCCACCAACTGTTCAGTGATCATAGTTGCAAGTGCCTCGACTGCTGAATCCGTCTCTTGCGAAGGTGGAGGCGGTGATGGTTGTCTTCTTGGTGACATTCTAATCATAACCAATAGAACATTGGTTAGTGCAATGATCGAATGCAGAAGACACAATGCAAGTAAATCCCTAATTCCTATGTTCTCTACATGCAGGGTCCCTAGGTTATAGTCTAGGCCAAACCGTTTAATTAAGTGACCTATATTTCTCTATAACCATGGCTCTGATACCAATCTGTCACACCCCGAGCCGGCGGGATAGGATCGGTTGTCCCGTCGGGCGGAAGGTTCCCGGGGCGCGATATCGGGAGTGATAATCGTGATGATCAGATTGTTTACATTGCACATGATACAAATGAGAAATGCTAAACATAATAGAATTACAAAGTTAAATTACATCAGTATTGTTTATAATTTAACAATGTAAATCTACCATTAACATCATGTATTTCTATCTTGTATTTACACAAGATATACAAAATAATTTGCATGATGATGTCTTCAAAAATAATGCAGGTCCAAAAGCTAAGCCTTCTATCTGAAGTCCTAGTACGAAAGGAATAACTCCTTAGTTGACCTGTCCGTCACCTGAGAAGTCATGCAGAAAGATCAAGTCAACACATGGTTGGTGAGTTCATATAGTTTAGTATTTGAAAATGATTTGGAAATGGTATGATAATGATTTGAAAACCTCTTTTGGTAAAGACCCTAACCTCATTAACTCCACATGTAATATCCACATCGGTATGCTTATATATAGGGAATCACGAAAGGGTCAAGCCCAGACTCTATCCCACCACATACTAATATGTATATGACACTGTTGTTAATGATAATTAAGCATTTTTACCCAACACCTCTGATTTAGATCATGATATTGAAATCTGATATGCCTTCGATTTATTGGGTTCCTCATAGATATATGATTTCCCAAAAAGACAGTGATAATAGTAAAACGTCAAATATTTAATTTATTAATTAAATAAAACATTTAAATACAACTAAGACATGATGATTGGGTATAATTTTACTCAATCAGTTAGACTTAGTTGTTGGTGGTTGCCCAAGTTGTAACCTCTCACACGTGACCCATGTCAGGCATAACTCACAAGGAGTACACCTGAACTGCGCGGGATTTTAATGTTTTGCCCTTACAGCTTGACCCAAAGGTCTTCTGTACAAGCGGGGACTTTATTGTTTTGCCCTTACAGCTTGACCCAAAGGTCTTCTGTACAAGCGGGGACTTTAAGGATATCCTGTGATTCTTGACCTCTTGATTCTCCTGATTTTGACTTTGATATTGATTTCATTTGATCGTTCATGTTATTGCCCGTATAGCCTGACTACAAGAGTCTTCTATACCTGAGAGGGACTTTATATGTGTGTTACACGTGGTCTTGATTCCATATACAACTGACATCCACCTTGACTTGAGTATTAATGAGTTCATTAGATCATAATGATTTCATTATTTCAATGAGTCACACACATTTATGATTTCTGATCTCTTGAGTCTCTTGATTCTTGATTCTTTGAGTTCTCATGATTTGAATGATAATTGATTTGATTTGATTATGATTCTTGGGCCTCAGATCACACACTGAGTTATGATTCCCTTGAATATGATCGTTTGATTTTGTTCATTTGATTTCACTTTGAGTTTAGGTTCTTGAATTTGAACTTGATGGACTATGGGTTGAATTAGGATTTAAATTTAAGGTATTACTCTTAAGAGTACTTAAATTTATTAGATCACTAGATCTGTTCAATAATTTCCTAGACAGGAGTCTAGGAGTATCCACAAACATATATATGCAAAACATATAATAAATAAAAGCATTTAAATAAACAGTTTAAGTAAAACAGTTTACGCATGCTTCTCAGCCCCGCGTTTTAAAACAAAAATGTTTAAAAAAAAGGGCAATGAACTCACCTGTGCTGCTCTGAATTGAATTACCACAAAAGATATGCGCACTCTTTAATTGTTGCCTATGTATCTTTAGCACCTGAATTGTTTTAAGAGAATTCGAATACGATAAGTACATACGGTAATTGTCGTAACTAGGGTTTGGTCTCGGCGTGCAACTAAGTGTCCTACGTTGCTAAAGTGTTTCTAAGATTCTATATACTTAATCTAACATATTACCCGTAAGTAACCCCTTTATCCCATAATAGTAATTACAAATCTTTAGTTAAAATAGTTTTAAGTTAACTTGGTTTAAATAAATCATTTAATTAGAAATCATTTAATTTAGTTTAATTTAATAAGGTTTATGAATCAATTCCGTTTTATTAATAATATTATTAATTCAAAGAAATGAACTTTTACATGATGGCTTGAGTTAAGCCCACTGGGCCACCCTCGGGCCCATCATTCGATTTTGATCATCTAAACGATTTCTTGTTAGTTCATTGATCTACTAAGCTTTGATAGTTTAAATAAATAATCTAAGTAATCACATGTCTTTATCGATTTTCTAGGGTTCAAGTGTCAATGATGAACTTATCCCTCGAGATTCTCAATAGTAGTTTTGATCCACATGATCTAGTAATAAATTCTCAAATGTGTTAAGCTACTTTAATAGATTTTTAATCACTCATAACATTTATACGCCCCATGCTTTGTCTTAATGGATCCTATGTTAAGTGTATATAAAGAAACCCTAATATTAATATCTTGCACACACATACACCCATGCATGAAACTCATTAATCCCATGCACTCACATGGTTTCCCATGCATTCACTCCCATTCCATGTATGTTATTAATGAGCCGCTCGGGTACTCTCCTAGAACAACTGACTGAACTAAGTTAGATCGAATGGGTGTGAGTTCGGCCGAATGAATGATCACGAATGGGAGCCAACCGAATGAGCAAGAGCCGAGGGGTTTGATTCGGGTAAAGGGTTTGGCTCGAATGAACCTTGAACGAATGTGAGAACTCGGGAGAATGACTGGCCAAACAATATAGGGGTCGAGCCAAAGGCATCCTGGGCCGACTATAACTACATTGGGCCGACATAATGTGTGGGTCGACTGAGGCTAATCCGGCGAATGAAGTTCCAGCGAATGGAAATCCGGCTAATGGGCTTGTCCGAATGTGGGTTGCCAATCGAATGAGCCACTTGGCCGAAAGAGGTGAGCGACTGAAGGTAACATGGTCGAATGGTCTTGACACAGTCGAATGAAGAGTGGCCGACCGAAGGGAGGCTGGTTCGGCCTAGGCCATTCGGCGAAGGGCTGCTAGTTCGGTGAGGAGTCATTCGGCAACTGAGTCTCGAATGAAACCATTCGGCGCGCTGGTTCGGTCGAAAGTGGCTGGGCGAAAGGACCCTGGTCATTCGCCGAAAGTGGCCTCGTGGGTTCATTCGTTGTACTGGTCTTTGAGTCATTCGGCAGCCACAAAACCCAGATGCAGCCCTCACAGATTGGAGTTTTGGCTATACTCGTTCCACACACCTGGTTCCTACATAGTTCTAAGACACTATGGTGTGAATCCTAAGGGTTAGGGTGCGGTTTAACCGGTTGTAACCAGGTTCGAACAAGAGGGTCTCGAAAACCCTAAAAATCGTGACAAGAAACTCGTTTTTACCTCGATTCAGCTGGTTCAAAGCTTAGATCGGTAGTACTTTCGGGTAGAGGGCGATGGGAGCTTCGTTTTGGTTCAAGAATCACACGATTTCGTTGAGAAATGGGTGAGTTATGGTAGAGAGAAGTTAGAGAGAAGGTGGTGGCCGGATTAGGGTTTTTAGAGTGAGAAAGTGGAGGTGGTGAATGAAGAAGAAGATTCATTCCGGGTATTTATACCCCGGGTGAGTTCGGGTTCGTTTCGGTTGCTCGGTTTCGCTTAGAAACGTCGGTTTCGCGTCGTTTTCGTCACGAAACGACACGGTTATAAAATAGAATTTATAAAATTATTTTAGGTTGTGATTCCTAATAAATTAACTAAATATCTTTTAATTATTTAATTTACAAAATATTTATTTAACGTTTAAATCGAATCGCGCGGTCATCGCGCGTATTTGTTCGAATCGTCACCCGATCAAACACGACGATAACTACACTTTTCAATATTGTTTTCTAATTATTGAATATCATTCAGAATGTTAAACTTTCAAGTTTATTCGTACAGATCGTCACCTATACGAATAACCTGTCGGTTTAGCATTCACCTAACGATATTCGTGTTGTTTTGTCCTGTAAGGCCTCACATACGTTTATACATAATAAGATCCTAACAAATAAATCACATGATGATTCTGTGTTGCCAGATAATTATCTGACTCAAGAACCATTGTTCTGGTTTGATTTCTCTGAAATGACTGTGAATTCACTGTTTCGATAATATGAATTGATACTGTGGTTTAATCTGAACATAAAATACACTGAATTACATGAAAATTGTACCTGACTACTGTTCACGTACTGTTCACGATCACTGTTCCGGTGACGTTTCCGGCACTGATGTTACACCAACAACGTTAAAATGAGTTCAATTGCATTTCGTTTAACCCAAATTACGAAAAATTAAAAATACTTCTCACCCTATTAACAATTAAAACCTTTTAGTTGAACCCATAGCGTGTGTATTGTAATAGACTCCTTTAGGTTTATGAACCTAGTCGCGAGTTCATTAACTAAAAAAAAGCTTATGTTATACACACGCATTATGTATAAGTCATAAGAAAATAAATTTATTGATAAATAATAAGGAATTGAGTTCGAGTTAAGCTCAAAGCTTTAAAAACAATGATAAAAACAAGTCAAGGTTAAATTTAAATTCCAATAAATTAAACAAGAGATATAAGAAAGAAAAAAGCACATAGCCAGAACAACCGGTATTAAAGTTGTATACAAATTGTTTTTTACATTCTTATTGAAATTATAAGGTGAAAAGTTTAATGTGTTAGAGAAATATTGAGAGATTTTTGTGGGGAGATGTAAAAAGTATGTGGCCCTTATCGTACATAATATTATGAGGGATTTTTGCCAAAAAAAGAAAAAAAAAAAAAACTTTATCAGTTTTATCAAGAGTCTTTTACGTAAAAAAACAGAAAAAAAGTTGTTTTTTGCCTTTTAAGGAATTAGGATACATGGGAAATTTAGAATTTAAAAATGGACTTGAATTCGGAAAATTACAGAAGGCATAAAGTTTTATGCAATTAGAATTTATCTTGTGATGCATTTATTTAATGGATATAACAATCTTGTGAGTGTAACATGATTGCAAATACTTTAAGTAAGCATCTCTTCGTCGTAATTCTTGTATTGGTTGCCAAAGTGGTTGTCACACGACGTAAACCTACCCGTTGCAAAAGTGACCGTCAAATAGTCCGAATACAAATGCAAATGCATCGATAAGAATAATGTTAATCAATGCAAAACTGAAATGTTAGAAAAATAGTTGTTAAAAAAATCTCAAACTTTTATGACTAAAATGAAAAAACCAATTTTTTCAGAAACTATGGTATCAAAATTAAAATATTTAAACTATGGGAACAAACTAAAAAAAATAGAAAAAAAGAAGAAGAAGAAGAAGAAGATAAGTTTGTGTCCATGATTAAAATACCCAAAATTTTACGGTTAAAATGAAAGAAAATAAATAAATTCAATTAAATTTCTTTTGAAACAAAAGACCTATAAATTCGCTATTCCTATGTTACAATACTAAAACTTTTGTTAACATGTTAAAAACTTAAAAGTTTAATATTTAAACTTTAGTATCAAAACAAAATAAAAAAAAAATAATATGCTCTCTTTTAAATAACTTATAATAAATAGCATTTAAAATAAGCTAATATATATACTTAATCATTTTATTCAACTTTACAAGTTAAATAAGTACCAAAATCATATTTGTAAATAAGATGCATAGTAATTATTTTATTTTGTTCACATTAATACACTATCAAGACCTTAAACACATCAACACAAAAGACACTTACAATAGTGGTTAAGAAGTTTATTTTCTATCCTAGAAATAGATGATTCAATTCTACTTAAAGGAAGATCTGAAGTAAAATTAGATGAGTATGTGTTTGTGGTTGTTGAAAAAAAAAACTTAATATCTAGATATCTTTTATACAAACAAACCTAAGTATTTAACTTATAAATACGTGGTTAGAACAACAAATGGTGTCGTTGTGCCAAGTAATCCACAGGTGCACTACACGAAGTGTCTAATATGTTTTCAAATTTTTAAATCATTATTTATTATTCGAAAATCAATTAATTAATAAAAAAATAATAAATAAGTGGGTGAAATATATCTTGATCATTTTAATTATATTTCAATTAAATTCATAGTCACATAATGATAAATAACAACTTAATTTTACTCCTAAATTCATAAACAATATCAGCTCATCCAACTTAATTGCCTGATTTAAATTCAATCTTATGTTATTGTATAATTTATTCTAGGGTAGTTTAGTAGTAGAATAGATCGACTTGTCATTAAAAAAACAGGAAGTTACATACATTTTCCTATAAACTTCATAAATTACATGTCTCTTATCTAAAGTTTTAAGTTACATATATTACCCTTATTTAATTAAGGAAAATTATAAAAATAGAGCATATATGTAATTTAACTTTTGAGTTAAGTATACATGTAATTAAATTAAAGTTTTAAACGAGATGGTATATGTAATTATTTCAAAAAAAAAAAAGAAAAGAAAAGAATCATTCAATCATTAACATCTTTATCGAATCATATCTTTAAATAACCAAATGACATAATCTTTTTTACTATTCTAATAAACAAAAATCATTTTTGCCACTTGTCATGTTTTATAATATTATTGCCACATGTCATGTTATTATTATTTAATTTAATTATCTATCTTGATAAATAGTTATATTATCTCTCATATTAAATAATTATAATAATAATCATATTATTTACCTTTTTCATATTAAGAATTAAAAATAGTTTTAAATAAATTAAAATTTAATTTTTATTAAAAACACATTAAAAAAGTTTATATAATATGTACTTTTTCTAAAAATTAGAATTTTCTTATAAATAAAAAATATTTAGAAGCGTTATATTTCGGAAATTGAAAGTTTTCTACAAAACAAGTTTTCATAAGAGATGGAATTTTTCAAATGAAATTAACTATAAAACTGAGTTTTAAACAATATGATTTATATAAACAAATGATATTTTTTTTAAAAATAATGTTAAAAACGATTTTTTAAAAAAAAAACAAACAAAAGCTGTAGAAAATGATAGGGAATACTATACTTTTGAAAAAAAATTAGGTATATTTACATATATCCCCCTCTTTTGAGATCTAATTACATATATACCCAACTGAAAAATTTAATTACATATATACCCAACTGAAAAAATTTAATTACATATATACCCAACTGAAAAAATTTAACTACATATATACCCAACTTTACTATCAACATACCCTTTTAGTAACATTTGAATTCCAAACACACTTACGAAAACTCCATACGTAAACACCACATTCGTTCATCACCCTCCTCCCCATACGACTGAAGCTCCGTCAATTAAAAATGAAAAAAAAATACACGAAAAATGATTTAAAAAATAAGCAAAAACACTAAAAGAAGGAAAAAAAACATAAAATAAGAGTATATTTAAAGTAAGGGTAAAATAGGTATAATAATTATTTTTAAAGTAAGAGTAAAATAAAAATTTATTAATTCATTTGAATTAAAATGAGTATATTTGAAATTTTAGCATTAGAAGAGGGGATATATGTAATTAAAATTTTGGATTGGCTATATATGTAATAAATGAGATTTATATAGGGATATATGCAATTGCCCCAAAAAACTATATTAAGTTTCAGCATCATAGTTTAAAAATATCAGTTATTACAAATTAGAAGGTCTTAATACTAATGTTTTAGATATTAGAGTTTTTAATTATTGGTTTATTACATAAAATACTTGCCTATACTTACGTTAATCATTTTAAACCAAAGTATTGTTTTCTAATTTTTAAGTTTTTATTACTAACTGTTAAATATTTTATGATCAATCCGTGTAATACACGGGTTAATAACCTAGTTATATTTGCATTAAAACAAACGAATCAACACCGATACTGAATATCATTTCCTTAATTACGTATCAATTTCCCCTTTATTGTACGTTAAATGATATAAACATTTTTTTTCATTTATTGCATTTATTAATTATTATCACGTCCATAATTAATGTTGGCCCATATCATCCTCCTCTATGCATATAAATAGGCATACTGCATGAATAAGTTAGCAGTAGCACTTAGCAGTTGTAAACAAAATTAGAAAAATTAATAAATAAACCAACAAGATGATAAAAATCAACGCGTTGACTATCACCGTATTTCTTCTAGCTCTCCTGACCGGAGGTAACTCCTATTATTATATTAATTTGTAGATCCCTATTTATATTTGTTTAATTTTTTTAAATAATTAAATTATGCATGTATTTTAATTAATTAACTAATTTATTATATTAAATGGCTTGTTTTACTTTATTAAAATATTTTACTATATTAAACTATTATTTTAAATATGTTTAATCAACGACAGCTAGCTTGTAAAGTGGTATTTTCCTTATTGTTTTTTTTGTTTTATCCATTTATTTATTTTTCTTTTGTTCTTCTAGTGTCTTCTTGTAAGGTTTTTATTAATGTTGTATGCATTTATGTTTTTGGGTATTTTCTTGAAGAGATGGTCGATTTTATGATGGGATATTTTAAAACTTTTGACATGATAATCGTTCGAGTGTTTTGTATCTGTGTTTGTAAATTTAGAATCATGTCTGCGTTTTGATACTTGGGAACGCAATGAAATTCCCGCAGCAAGGCACGTTTGGCTAAAATACTAGTTATATTAATTTTTCGATCCCTAATAGTATTAAATTGTCGATCCCTAATTATGTAATAATTATATAAATTTGCAGGTAGAAATTTGGTTTTGGGTCAGCTTTGTGAAAAAGACTATAAAATGCCAGCTTGTAAGTTCGACTTATGCATCGATTTATGTCAATCGCTTTACCCACCGCGGGCTGCTGGACAATGCAAAGGTGCAGACATTTGCCATTGTTATTTCAGATGTCCACCGCCTCCGTCCGGCAATTAATAATTTTATTTAATTAAATTAATATGTACCAAAGCTTATTAATTAATTAAATAATAAATAACATATTTTTATATATATGGAGTGTACGCCTTCTCGTATGCACACGTTGATAGATCTGAGTGTTTATTATAATTATTTTTTCACATTAAGTATGCATTATTGTCATGGTGTTGTTTAGCTTGTTACGGTAACATGGAGAGCTCGCAAAACGGGTATATAGGAAGACATGATTATACACGTTTAACAAAAAAAAATACACTATTTTATTTAGTATTTTTTAAAAATAATAAAATTTAAGAGGCTAGGTTTCATTAGTTCCTTTTTTTGCTAAATGAGACATAGAACTGTCACGCTTAAATCACAAAGTTAAGTGTTAATCAAGTCGTTTTTATTCTTTATATTTATATTAGTCGCGTCATTTCTAATCTATTAAAAACGATAAGACATATTTTATCAGCCTTTGAGTAACGAGAAAAGTTAACTAGCGATGATACGATTAAAACAAGTGTGTTTAGAAAATATACTAGATCGCGACGGTTTTTGATTAGTTGACACATGATTAATTTGTGACTTGCAGATACGACAAAGTTTTATTAATTTATGTGATTCATTTTGCGATAACTTGACACATAGCTTCTTTACAACGGTTTAATTTTTTGGTATTACGAAAATTCAATGGTTATTTTCTCACATTTACCTCGTCATATGGGTCCTAGGGGTGTAAACGAACCAAGACAACTCGTGAAAAACTCGGGATTGAATCGGTAAAAAGCTCGAACGAGCCGAGTCTTAACGAGCCCGAGCCCGAGCTCGATCGAGCCCAAAAATATGGCTCGTTTAGTTATCGAGCTCGAGCTTTACATATCGAGCTCGAGCCGGCTCGCGAGCCTTAACGAGCTTTCTGGATATATAATTTTTATTTATTATATTAAGTGTTTATTTATAAAATTATGATAAATATATTTAAATCAAATGTTTTATGTTAAATTTAGAAAATATAATTATAAATATAATTAAATTAGTAATTAAAGTAAATAAATAAAATAAATAAAATCTAAACGAGCCGAGCTGAGCTCAAGACTAGTAAATAAAGCTCACTTTGTAAGGTCTGGGAAGAAAAATAAAGACATACATTACTTCTACCCTAAAAATATGACAGAGAGACTGTTACTAAGAAGACCTCCGACTCATAAAATTGCTTTTTATTCATATACTTGTTTTTTAATATATATCTATCTTTTCTAATAAATAAAGGTTTATATAAACACTTGTCAATTTTTAAAAACACCTCAATTTTGTTTTTCTCCTCTCTCTTCTATTAAATACCTATTTTTAATTAAGAGAAAAAGATTTTTTAATACATTAAAAACTAGGTTAAATCCCGTGTGTTACACGGGTTTAACATACAAAATATTATATACTTTTTAATTAAAAGTTAAGTATATAAAAAAATAAGAAATACACTTGAATTTTTTTTTATAATTATACATATTGTATTTTAACATTCAAATCATCTTATCAAGCTAAATATTTTAAAGTATTTAAAAATAATTCATGGAAAATAATAATAATAATAATAATAATAATAATAATAATAATTATTATTATTATTATTATTATTATTGAATCTTTTAGTGAACATAATTTGAAGTTAATGATAGTAAGAGACTTAAACATAAGTTTATATAAGAAAAGAAGTTTAACTAAAAACTTTATAACTAGTTGCAGAGTAACTTCATTTGCTTAATAATATATTAATTACTTTTCATCTCCATAATTCATAATACATGATTAAATAATGGATATCAATAATTAAATAATAGATACACATTGAAAAACAAAAACTAAATTACTACAATGATAATAAATATTTCCAATTAATTATATTTTTTAAATTAAGAGTTATAAACTGATAATAACAATTTAAAATAAGTTGTTTTTAAAAAATAAGAAATAAAATATATGAATATTAAAGTTAATTTTCATATTTTATTATATAATTAGCTGAATAGGGAAAAATATTTATATACTAACATTTTATAATATTACTATACATAAAAAGAATTAACTTTCGTAAATTATAATTATACCATAATTTGTAAATTATATAAATAAGTCCTTAGTTTTTGTAACTTATCTAAAAAATGAAAAGAGTTAAAATTTTTATATTATTTAATGAAAATAGTAAGTTAAAATATAAATAAAAATGCATATATCATGAAATAATTTAGGTTTTAAATATTCTTATTATTAATAAAATTAGTATTTGTATAGTTTACAATTTGTTTTATAAAATATCTATTTTATTTTATTTTTGTTATAAAAATATATAAATATGCATGAAATAATTCGGATTTTTAATATTCACATTTTTAATAAAATCATTATTTGTATAGGTTACAATTTGTTTTGATAATGTATCTATTTTATTTTATTTGGTTATTTGCTTTTTTTCAATATACTCTAAACATATTATTGAATTTTTACATTGAAAATGTAAGATATTCATGACTTAATTATTTATTTGTATACATAATTTATTAAATATAAGAAAATAAGTTAAAGTTATAATTTTCAAATTTATTAATTATCACTATTAATAAATGAGTGGTAATAAATGATTTAACGCTTCAAGTTTTAGGAGGGAAGGAAAAAAATGAAACATGCTCCATTGCATGACATTGGCAAACAAAACCTTGATTTATTATATAAGATAGATATATAAATATCAAAAAACACACTTTTTTTAGAAAAAACCAAATTATTATAAAATATTGAATTTTCAAAAAAATATTAAAACAAAAAATTTATAGAAATAAAATTTGAAAAACTATAGTGTTTAAAAAATTAATATAATTATTTTATATTAAAAAATCGTCTTATATTGTTTAAATTTATATTGATAATTATTTATTATTTTTTTATTCATCTCGTGTAATACACGGGTACTAACCTAGTCTATCTTATATAATAAATAAATGTTTTTTTGCCGCATGTCATGCAATGAGGCATATTTTGATTCATTTTCCCGCCTTAAGTTTAGAGTATTAATTCATTTATTAACATTCATTTATTAATAATATTAATTAACAAATTTGACCAATTATTATAGTAATTTATTTTCTTAAAAAAATCCAAGTATCTATTCTTATTTTTTTTATATGTATTAAATTTAATTACAATTCAAGTTCATTTAACTATGATAACAAAAATATTTATATGAAAATTTATATATTAATAGAGTTAATATTTATCAGTTACTTAAATTATATAATAATTAAATGTTTTTTTGCCACATGTCATGCAATGAGACATATTTTGATTCATTTCCCCGTCTTAAATTTAGAGTATTAATTCATTTATCAACATTCATTTATTAATATCATATTGTGTATTATGATACATGCATACATAACGGATCTAATTTTTTTAGGATGCCATGCTCTAGCCGTATTTTTTATAATATGAAATCTTTTTTTAAGAACACCAAAAGTCCGCTCAATATCCTTTCTTGCACCCTCTTGTGCTACTTGAAACCTTTTTCGTTTAAAGGTTGTTGGACATGTTATTGTTTGCATAAAAATCGGCCATTCTTGGTAAATCCCGTCAGCAAGATAGTAACCGTGAGCGTACTCGTTATCGTTACAAAAAAACGATGATTGTGGAAACACACCGTTTTCCATATCATTGAATAACGGCGACGAGTTTAGAACGTTTAGGTCGTTATTCGCACCGGGCATGCCAAATCCATAAATCCTGTGAAGCAACTGCTTCAAGAATAATCGGGGGCATCCGTGATCGCCTCTCATAAATTGTCCTCTCCATGCAACCGGACAATTTTCCCAATCTCAGTGCATACAATCAATACTACCAAGCATACCGGGAAACCCATGATAATTTTCATGTTGTTCATACAAATTCATAACATCATTATAATTTGGTTTGCGCAAATATTTAGAACCATAGAGTCGACGGATATTCTTACAGAAATTATAAAGGCGTTCTCTGGAAGTGTTGTCTGACATCTGTAAATACTCGTCCATTAAGTCTGCCGTACTCCCGTATGCCAATTGTCGAATAGCCGACGTACACTTTTGTAAAGGTGTAAATCCTTGCTTGCCACGAGCATCCCATCTCAATTGAAAATAAGTATCCGCAGCCTCCAGATCGTTCACGATACGTTCAAATAGAGGTCGTTGCATCCGGAAACGCCTATTGAACAAGGTCTCATTATACAACGGTTCGGGCCCAAAATAATGACGCATCAACAGATCATGTCCCGCTTCCCTGTCTCGATTAATTTGAATTCTTCTAATTATAGGCTGAGGAATCTGAGAAGCGTTTTCTTGAGCCATCGTAGACAAAGCCGGGATAAAACGATCAATACCCTCGCTATCAGAAGATGAGAACACCGTAGAGGATGATGACATTTTTATAAAAAAAATATGTATAAAAAGTAAGAGAGTTTTGAATGAAAATGAGTGTGTAAAATGGTTGAAATGAGAGGTTTATATAAAGATTGATTTTATTATTTATTTATTTATTTTTTTTTACTTCTAGCCGTTAAAACATATGGGGGCCCACAATATTTGAAACCAACCAATCAGAATCAAGATTCAATAACGGGAAGCGGGGGCCGTGGGAAGTCGATGGGCGGGGGCCGCTAGGCAGGGGGCGGTGTTCTCGAGTGAGCCCGCGGCGGGGAGAAGGCCCGCTCCTCCAGCGGGGCTTCCGCTGCGCGTAGTCTTATCCATTGTTCTTCTTTATCATTCATTTTTTATTTTTGTTGAACTTCTTCATGTGATTCCTTCATATTATGCAAAGCATCTTGATCTTTAAAACCCTAGTATCAGATTTATAGGGTTGTAAACGAGCCGAATGAACATGTTCATTCATTTAACTTCGAACTTATTCACGAACACAAATGCACACGTATTATTTAAATAATGCACACGTATAATTTAAATAATAAACCAACATTCTTAATCTCAAGTAATAGAGATAATAATTTATATAAATATAAAGTTAAATATTATAGTATTCATAAGAATAAAAAAAACTAAGAATATACAACACATTAACTGAATAAATATAATAAATGAACATAACCTAACAAAAACGAACACGTAACCGAACATTCTCGAACACAAATGAACAAACGGAATTCCTTGTTCATGTTTGTTAATTTATTAAACGAACGAACATCAATGATCTTTCCGCCGAACGGTTCACAAACTGTTCGCTGAACGTTCGGTTCGTTTACAACCCTAGTCCCAGAAAAAGGGGGCCCTTGAAATTTGGAGGCCCCAAGCTAGGGCTTTTCCAAAATCAAAGAAGAGCCGGCCTGGTTTTGTTAGTATTTCACTTTGGATACTTAGGTTTCATAAATTACTCATATGGTCCGTTGAACTTTAAACATCTGTAACGCATACAGTTTTAGGTGAGAGCAATTTGATCAAGTATATGAGGGTAATTTGATAATATAATGACTATATGTGTTATATATGTTCAAAAGTAAAATAATATGACACAAATAAGTGTTTTCTGTTAGATTGGTGTTTGAATGATTCAACCTCTTAACTCGAAACTTCTTGTTAACAGCACCCAAACCTCCCACCACCTGCACCCACATGAAAAGAAATGAAAATGGTTTGGTTATTTAACACCAATTTTTCATTTTAACGTCTTACCCTCTGTTTTCGAGTTTATTAAAGGAGATAACGTAAAGGAAAAGAGATGAAAGGAAAGTAAAAGAAAAGAATTGACTTCTTTCCTTCCAAATCGGAAGGAAAAAAACTAAGAAATTTTGCCTAGTTTTCATTTCATTTCTCTTCCTTTCCCTCCTTAAATGAAACTCGGGAACACAACATATGTTATTTTCCTTTTTCTCCTCATTAAATAAAACTCAAGAACACAAAAATGTTTTTCATTTCCTTCCATTTCCTTTCTTTTCTCTCCTTAACGCTCTATTCCTGTGTTCACTTAAGGGGAGAAAAGAAGGGAACTGGAAGGAAAACAGAAACATGCTTGTGTTCTCGAGTTTCATTTAACGAAGGAAGGAAAAGAGAAATAACAAATGGTGTGTCCTCGAGTTTCATTTAAGGAGGGAAATGGGTGAAATAGAAAGAAAAATCAGGCAAAATCATTTAACTTTTCTTTCCTTCCGATTTGGTAGGAAATTGAAGGAAAGTCAGAAGATCAGAAAAATGTTGTTTTTTCCTTTCTTCTCATTTTATTTCTTTCTTTTCCTTTCATTTCTCCATTTTAACAAACTCGGGAACATAAAATGAACTCGAAACATAGCGTTAGTGACGCTATTAGCCTTTTATATGCGTACAACTATCTCTAAGACTGTCTCCAATGCATATTTTCTTCCATGTACACGTCCTACGTGAACAAGTATTTTTCCCACGGATGCATTGGAGATAAAGGATTTATATCCACTTGCACTTCATGAAGTGCACTCAAGTGCACAAAAAAGACGGCCCACCATGTTAAAATTCAATGTTTTTCTAAAAGAGGAGAGATAATGTATGTGAAAAGGATGTGTTGGAGTTAAAAAGATGAGAGATGATGTATATGAAAATAAAGAGTAAAATGTTGATGTGACAGTGATGACAATAACACATATAGTAAATATAGTCTTTAGCATTGCGGGTAGTCTAAAACCCACTTATTGGACAACGATTGATCTCATTTTTTGAGTTTTCACAGGACCCAGAGAAAAAGAAAAAGAGCTGAAGCTAATCACTCTCTCCGAAAGCCCTGCCGCGCTTTGAATCTTCAACCAAATCACGGTTTACTTCTGTCAAAAACTCAAATTACTTGCTCATATTTACAACGATCGAAATTAGGGTTTGAACTGTTCTTTCTCTTTTATTTGCAGTTTCTTCCTCTATCTGATTGTTATATGATTATTTAAAACTTAATTTGTTACCGAGCATCCAAATCACTTGCTCACAGGTTAGTTCTGTGAAAACTCATATATACAATTTTGAACTAAATTTGTTAAATGTGATATTCAGTGTATAATCCCCTCACATGATCAACTTCATTTTAAACCTAATTTCATGTTTTAATGTAGTTGAAGTGATGATAATGATGGACTTGTAGAAGATATTTGAGCTTTGATCCTAACTCTTGGTGGTAACATTTATAAAATCATTGTTGTCTGATTCTGATCAATCTATATTAAGGTATATCACAACTTGATTCAGCTTTTAATTTGTGAAAAAACACTGTAACATTCTTATTGGTTTATCTTTTCTAGCCATGGCTGATTTTTTAACTTCGACGCATCGAGCCAAGTGGATCTTCACTCCCCATGATTTGGTATATAATCTTCCCATCTTGGTCTCCTGTTTTATAGTCAGTTCTTGGTAAAAGTTGTTACTTGATTGTTCATCATAGACTTCAATATTCTTTTCTTTTGTTGTGTAATGTTGTGAAGGAATTTACTAATTTAGTATGGTAATTTGAATTTAAATTGTGTTTTAAAAGTCTTTCAACAAATTCATATTTATGTGAATTATTTTGTGTAGAAAGAGAAATACAAGGCTGCTAATCATAGAGCAAAACAAATGCTAGAGAAGGTATGGAAGAAATTTAACTTCAATAGAATATCTTTGTGGTTTTTTGTTTTATTATTTTGAGAATTTGTTGGACCCTATATTATATCTGTTGAGGGATATATGATGGTTATGTGATGTGTGTAGTATGGAGCAACAAGGGTGGATGTTGATCTTGATGGCTCCTTGGCATATCCAGAGCCACAGACTGATGTAAAGGATAATGGTATTTGAGAATGATGTATACCTCGCTGAGTTCACTCTGCTCTTCTATTAGCTGATTACTCTTTACTTTGATTTGCTATTAGCTGAGAAGCATTCGCGTACAAAACCTCTTAAGATAGACGAGGAACAACTTCTGCGTGCGTTTTATGAGTTCAAAATTCAAGATGTATGTGATGCCTTCAAATTCCCTCGAAAAATCCAGGTACTTAACTTGATTCTTTTACAAAGAAAAAACTAGTATAGCAGGGACAAGAGTTAATATTCACTACACAATTTTACATTTTGGATCTTTTTTTTTTTTGTTCATATTTTATGGTTTGTAGGCAACAGCTCTTATATATTTTAAAAGGTTCTATCTGCAATGGTCAGTGATGGAACATCATCCAAAAGACATCATGTAAAGTGTAATTTTAACATAATTTGAAATCTTTTTTCTTTATAAAAAATATTATTAATTTTGTCTTTTTTTAATACTTACATATACATTTAAACAGGTTGACTTGCATATATACCGCCTGTAAAGCAGAAGAAAATCATGTATCAGCTGAAGAACTTGGTAAGGGGATTGATCAGGACCATCAAGTGATTCTCAATAATGAGATGATTGTTCTCCAGGCATGATATGACTCATGTGACTTTCTTTTTCATTTATATTTTTCTTTGCATTCCTATTGTTTAATACATTAGTTTGCTTCTCTTGCAGTCTCTTGGTTTTGATCTTATTGTTTATTCACCCTACCGCTCAATTGACGGTTTTATTAATGATATGGAGGTAGGTTTGCTCATTTCTCTGCACATTCTCCAAAAATTATGGAACATTTTATTCTTGTATTTGTTTATTTCATTCTGGTCAACTAATGATTGCACTTCTTGTTGTCCAACTAGGATTTTATCTACTCAAACAATGGCCAACTTCAACATCTGAAGGTTCTGGATACCTCTATTCTACATTGTCCTTAAACATTTTTTATTTTGTCTAATCGGAAAGTAACTTTGTTCCAGATAGATAACATTTTGTTATATTCATTGTTTTGGATTATCATGCACAAATTACTTTATTTGAATTTATGTAGCCATAAGTGCTCATTGGATTATAATTTGTGTTTGGTGTAGGATTTACAAGAGACAGCTAAGATGGTAGCAGATAAGACAATGCGAACAGAGGCACCTCTTCTGTTTTCTCCTGGTCAGGTAAGCGTAACAGTCCTATATCGTTTTTTGTTTAAACTTTTTTTTAATATTCAACCTGTATGACTTATCAAGAATAATTTGAAGTACTTAATGAAAATTCAGGTATTCAGAAAAATTAATTTTCCTTGTATGTTCTGCTAAATGATTGACGCTTAGTTCTTGTTTGTTTCTCTTTAAATTTATTTGAGATGGCGTTATGTTAAAGAATTACTTTTTGTTAGTCTGGGGCTATCTAGAAACTTGAGCTGACTTCAAATTCTGTAGAGAGAGTAATGGCTATGTTGTCACAGCACATAGAAGCGCTCAAGGCACAAAGGGTGAGCCTTGGTTTCAGGCGTGAGACACTAAAGAAAATACAATTTTTAGGGATTTTGGACGGTGTAGTGCTAGTTTAGACTGTTTTAGCTGGAATTTGGCCTGAAAATGCAATGTAGATTGTTTAAAATATAAAAAATTGATATTTGGTTGAATCATGACCTAAAAATGCCATTCAGGGAAGGCTACACTGCACTTTTGCACATGTGCACCTTGTGCCTTTTGACAAAATAGAGTAATGCTAAATGATTTGGTTTGGTTTTCTATGTTGATAATACCATATGATTGAGATACAAACAAACAAAGACACCTAGTAAAAATCTCATTCCTATAGTAGGGTCGGGGAAGGATGAGATAGGGCAAACCTTACCTCTCTCCCATAAGATATACCTGTCTCCCATAAGATAAAGAGGTTGTGTTCCCAGAAAGACCTTAGATCCCCCAGTTCAAGAAAACCTCATCTTTTTTATTATTATTTAGGTTGCTATATCCTATAATTATTTACATTAATTAATGTTGGCGATATGGTGTAGCTGGCATTGGCTGCTCTGCGTAGAGCAAATGAGGAATACCCAGTTGTCAACTTTGAAAGGTTATTTTTTGGAGTTATTTAGTATAGGTCTGGCTCCACCTAAATAGATTAAAATGTGACTTATTTTCTTAAAATTGTGTTCCTATGCAGATACCTGAACAACGTTCTTTCTCGTCAGTATTCAGCACGACCTGTTCCTGAGCTCACAGTTTATCTAGATGCTATTGACCAGATGGTAAATATAGTCATTCACTGTTTGTCATATGTGAAACATTACTCTAATATGATATTTTATCATTTAGGAAAATTGCAACTTTAGGAGTAGTTCATTCTATTAAGAGATGACAATTTCGACCCATTTACTTGTAAGGGGGTCAAATTGGTGTTTTTCATGATTTATTGGTTTATGTCACTTGAGAAATATATACTCTAATATCATTATATATCATATAGAAAAATTGTAAATTGAGGCAATAGTTCATTTCATCTAAAGATGAAACCATTATGAAGGGGTCGTTTAGGGTACAGTGTTTTGTTCTATGTAAAATGTGTCAGATTGATCAAATAAAAACTTTTATATTAAAAGGGACCAGGTTAAATTGGGTGACTGTTGCCCAATTCTATTTCCAATGTGCATACAGATACAATCTCCTAAATCATGTTACTTTAAAATTTAAATTGTGGTTGTAACAATATTGTTTTTAAAATTATACTTAACACATTAAAATTTTGTAGAAGAAGTCAAAAAAAGGTTGTTTGCCAGTTAAACTCAATCCAATTTGTTTCAACCTGTCATAAAAAACTGACATGTTTTATCTTGAACTGGTTTCGACCCATTACCCAATCTACGTCTGTTTCCTGTTACCTCACTTAAACTAACACGTTAATTGTTTTTATATAGGTAAATAACCTTGTTACGCCTACTGCTGGAGATATGAAACACATTGATCGGAAGCTAAAATATTGCCGGGATCCAGGATCACATGAAAAGTACCCTCTAATTCTTTTCTTTTACTTCAGATATTTCTGAGTTCGACTTTAATAAACATTTATGTTTGACTTCTGGCAAATGTCTAAATTGCTCTCCAATTGTGTATTCAAACAGGAGTAAGAAACGAAAGCATAGGTCAAAAGACTAACACCTCCAGCATAGCTTGTTACCTTGAAGTTTCAAATTTTGGATGCAGAGAAGGGTTATCGATTTTCTTTCCGTTATACTACAAAATATCATACATTTATGTTATTTGTTTATTTCAGAAGTACAAATCTGATGTTGGCTATGTTTTGGGTTGTGAAACCATGTGGGTTGGTCTGTGTTTTCTTCAAGTAACCAAACCAGACAGACAGGAGAAACCATGTTGTAGCTTTATGTCTTGTTACATGAAAAACAGTCTTATTATGTTATTAGACTCTATATCGATTCACAATAGTTGTATTTAAACTAGCTGAGCTCAAGCTTAAGTAAGCTCGAGCTTGGTTTGTTTCGAGTTTTTATTACATGTGATTAATTATCAAGCTTGGCTTTGATTGGGCTTGGTTTATTTGTTATTAGTTACCATTAATACTATCTATCTTCATGAGCCGAGGGTCTCATTGGAAGCAGTCTCTCTATTCCTACGAGGTAAAGGTAAGGCTGTCTACATCTTACTCTCTTCAGACCCTACCTTCGCTTTGTTAATGGTGGGATACACTGAGTAAGAAGATGACGACGACAACGACTCTCTATCTTCATGACTTCATCCACACACATGTATACACACACAATTTTAGGTATAGGTAAATGTATATGTTAGTAATTTTGATTTTATGTATCAATTTATTAAGTATTGTTTAGTTGTTGAACTTTAGGTCTAATGGAAAGCTTGTAAGTAGTTTTATATGCTCATGCATTATTTGTTAATTATATTATTTATATTAATAATATTAAGAATATGTTAATTAAATTATTTTATTTATATAATTTAGCATGTTTAGAATCTAAGTCTAATCAAACATGGTATTTAAAGGTTGAGCTCAAGCTTGGTTATTAGATTGGCTTTGAATTTGGCTTTAATTTGTTTAACCTTCACTCAATTATACATTTAAACCTTTCAGCATATTGATATCAAGTAACTTGCACGTAACTTGATGTACTAGTTTCCTTGACTCGTTTTTATTCTTAGTTTAATTTATAACTCAAGTATATATTTCAATTAAAAAAAAAGTTTTTTTTTTAACTTTATCCAATAAATTTCTAGACCTAACGAATTTAAATGCCATATGTTTACGACTAAATTTTTATCTATTATCTATATACTAACTAAACTATATAAAACCATGTGTATTATTAAAATAAGAAAAAAGATAAAAAAAAAAATGTTTCCAAATAAATTTATTTACTTGTTAAGAAAAAAAAAGTAACACGTAAAAATAAAACAACTAAAATTATTTATTTAGAACTGATTAAACATATGAATAACTAGTTAATATAAAATAATAACTAATATAAAATTTTAATTAATATAAAATATAAAATATTAGTATCCATATAACTAATTAGTATAAAACATTAATTAAACATATGAATAACTTTAAAATATAAAATAATAACTAATATAAAATTTTAATTAATATAAAATATAAAATATTAAAATCCTTATATTAGTATAAAACAATAATTAAATATCATTAACAATAAATATAATATACCATTAGCGACGACATATCGTCGCCGATAACAAATCAATATAAAATATTAAAATCCTGGTAAAATAAATAATAAAAGGAAATTGATCAATAGCGATGACATGCCGTCGCCAATAAAATATACCAATTATATTTCTTTTTTTTTTCCTAAATCTAAATGGGTGGGGAAATAATTTTCTTTGGCGGCATCCTACTACATGTCGTCGCTAATAATTTGTCCCTTTTTCACAGTTTAAAATAAAATCAAAAATATTAATAAATTCATTTTTAGCGACGACATGTCTTCGTTATAAAGATTTGAGAAAAGACTTTCACACCAGCGTTGACTAACGTATTATATGTGTACACGTGTAAAGGAAATCGAAAAAAAAATTCATCTATAGCGACGACATATCGTCGCAATAAGTAACTTTGTAGCGACGACAAGTGTCGTCGCTATAGATGTCGGCACAACAGACTGCTTTTCTTATAGTGTTAAATTTTAGGTTTTTTGTTTCTAAAATTATTTAACTTTTATTAAGGTCATGTTAGTTCACATAATTCTTTGAAACTAGAATGTTTTCTATCAAAATTCTTGTTTGGCCAATAAAATAAGAATAAAAAAAGAACTAGGACACACCCAACTTTTTATTTTAATACCCTCACGGATCATATATGTCTCGTATAGGATTCCAATCATTGGCACTGAAAAATTCTAACACACAATGAGATTGCCCATTTATACGCCTCGTTGTATAAACCTATATGAGGCACATAGAAGGTGTGGGGTATGTGATATGGGTGTTAGACTAACACAACCCTAAAAAAATTATCCACCACTTGTGAGCTAATCATTCTCTCCGAATTGCTTACATCTTTCTAATGGAATGTTAAATACCCAATAAAAAAATATCTAAAAAAAACATTGTCCTTCAAAGACAATCATCTTTCAGAGTGCATCAACCAAAGACATTATAGTCTAACGGTATATTGGTGGTAGGATAAGACTCTAGAATCAAATGGTCTATGATTCAAATCCTACAAAAGGTTTTTCTCAAAAAATTGTGTTTTCTCTAAAACTGGTGACTTGGTATTGAATATGACCGGGTGATACCGCTGATAACACAATGATATTTCAGTGAGTGATTCAAAAATTAGTCACAAGCCATCAAATTCAAGCATCCCCTGTCATCTCAAGAAAAAAACACATGTGGGAAAGCAATCAAAGATGACCAGAAGATAAACCATCAAAGAAACTTTCTGAATTCAAACCACAAAGCTGCCAATGAAAGATTGCATGACGAACAATTGAAGAAAACCTTCTAGATGAAGACAATTTAGAATTAGATGACCAATGAAACAACGATGAAGACGTCAAGAAAATGATGCAAAATTCAAGCAATGGAAGGGACAGATTGGGCACTCTTCTGAAAAACTTTGAACATCAATGAAAACTTTTAAACGACTTTAGTGAAAGAACTGCAAAACTTGATTTCAATCATGTAAAGTTACATATTTTGATTATGTGAAATGCTGTAAACCAAAAATGTCTTAAATTATACCATCATCATATCTTCGGGTTATTTTTAAAACTATAAAAGATAAGGCATAACATATATGAAACTTGAAATGCAAATATTATCAAACCATTAGTTACTCAAAACAATCCCAAAATCGCAAATGCTAATATAACAAGGCAAATATCAGGCATTGGCGGCAGATTTGAAGTGATAATCGTCGATTGAATTGTAAGCTAGCCCCTCATCAACCAGACAGTTAAGCGCTACCCTGTTAAAAATGACATGAGCCTCAGTCAACATAGCAAAAGGATTTTGTGTGTTTTATGCACAAAAAAGACCAAGGAAGTTACATTATCTTGTCCAAAGGGACGCCCAGTTGTCTAACAAGTTCTTCTTGGTGTACCCCTGATTCCCTTGCTCTTAAACACAAAAATTCTCTCATATTAGAATTTGATTTTACATTTGGCCATGAAATTCAAGCATCAAGATTTAACCATAATTTTATATTAAAACAAAATGAAAATAGGATGATGACTGATAAGAGGTGGTTGGAGAACTTACAAGCTCGCCGGCAACAGCAGATAATCTAACACCATTTTATCAATTCCCTTGAGTCCCTCGGCAACATATTGACCAGTGAACTAACAATCAATAAACAATTAGGATGCAGTTGGTTATTTTCAATCCAGAAAACTTCTCTAGTGGTGATGATCAAATGTATGAGTTGAGAAACGAGTCAAAACTCAAAACAGGTTGGCGTGACCCATTAACACATTATTTATCCCTTTTTGAATTTTTTTTATGACCGTGAGAACCCACTTACATGTAAACCCCCGGGTCCCCCCAATACCCGACTAACCGGGAGGAACAAGTAAAGCACGGCTGCAAGCAACCAGATCAGTGGCCTCTAAGGTAAATCGCCCCAAGTGGAAATTGAATATTTAATGTGCAAAATACCCCTTCCATTTTAGGTAGATCTGTTAGCTTCTTTAGTTGACCTATTTACATAACCAAAATTGGCCCATTTATAAGTAGAAGGGTCAAAATTGTGACGTTCATCTTCTAATGAGCAATTTTAATTTCGTTCCAGCTGGAAACAAAGTCTATTGACTTACTTGATTTGACGGGGCAGTTTGATAGGAGTATGTGTTAGCAGTTGAACTTGGCATATGAGTTTGATTACTGCTGCTAGCTTGTTGTTTCTAACAGACAAAACATCATATTTCTTACACACAAATACAGTTAAAAGCTACAATTCAACTTTGAATATTGCATGTGAAATTAAAAAATCAAGGTGAAGTTGTAAAATCTTACCATTAACTTTGTGTTGTAAGAGTGGACATATATGCATTCAACAAAGTGATGTGTAATCTCATCAAAATCAGTCACAGGCCTGCGGTTAAAGTAAAGTAAGTGTGATAGTAATGCAGAAGTTTAACTGATCAAGTTGTATACAAATAAATGTTCTCTAAGCTTTAACAAATTAAGGGTGGTGAGCAGAGCCAGTTATATGATCACATAAAGGCTTTTATACCTTTGTCAAATATGAACATATACAAGAAGAGAACAAATCATGAAGATTATTTTAAAGAAATATAAAAAAAGAAAGCCAGATAACATGTCTCAATCACGAGCCAGAAAAAAAAAAAAATTTGCTTGTTAAGCTGAATTGAGTCTTAACTGAATATATGTAACATCAAAATTTAAAATCTCGTAGGTCATTCAATTCAGTTTAATAATTATACCCATACAATGTGGCACAAGTCAAATTATTTCTCACACTTGATAATTGTTTACCAAAAAGCTGAAACACTTGTAATATGTAAAATAGAAAGATTTGCATAAAATATTCAAATTTTCACTCTGTGACCCTCAAGCATGAATATGTTAAGATATCCATGATTAATTGCTGAGTAGATTCCTAATTGTGTAATTTGAACTTCTAACTTATTAAGTTTCTTCCAAAGGTTAGTTAATAGAGATAGCATCATCAGCTATATATTTAAATACCCACCCAAGGCCGAAGAAAAAGACAAGGAGACAAAGTAAAATTATTCTTCTATGAATACTTGATTATTACACTACATCTGAGTCGAATCGTATTAAGAACAAGTCAAGAAGTTTTAAATGTATCGCAAAATAATAACTTCCACATAACACATATATGTACCATTAATACCTGTGTCTTTCCCAGCACAATTTTGTTTACATGTTTTCTAAAACAAAAAAAATCAATATGAAGCATGCTTAACAACACGATAATCACAATTTTCATACAAAGCATCTTATTCAGTGTAATTTGGGGTTCACACATAAAGAACTAAAGGGATTGCAGTTATCAATGGCAATGGAATGATCAAGCACAATGAAAACAAATGTTGTAAAAGGCAATAACTATAATTCCTATGGGTGTTTTTGCTGTCCAGCTATCATCTATCACTAAAAAAGAACAAAAGAGCAACTTAAATGGTACAGGTAACAGAATAATTACTTGAGAGAGGGCTCTTGATACTTTGAAAACTAAAAACATTCCTTTATATGGAACACTACACGATTTATATTTTTCAATTATCACTATTGTTATTTGAAAAAAAAAAAGATTAAAATGACACGCAACATATATCATAAACAAAAATGTCATACAAAATTAGAGATCAATAGACGATAGATGTATAAATGCATTGAAAATCATACTTGATACCAAAGACCACTAACTGCTTTTTCCCCTGAAAACCTTTCAGTTGGCCATGAACTCGAACATACATTCCTTCCCTAAATTTCAAGAACAGTTGAAAAAAAGAATGTTATATAATTACAAGCAAACTACAATGCCCCAACTCAAATTTTGATTTACAAATCACAAAGATGAGGGAGCTTACAGGATCGATTCCATCTCCTTAGTGTCAACTGGATCATGTACCCTAAAACATCACAAACACACCATTTTGTTGGGAAACCACAGAAATGGAAGAAATGGATGTATCTTGTGCTTTGCTTAGCTCCTGCTAGAAACCTTACTAGTTGTTTTAATGTCCGCCCTGGGGCTAACAATTTTTGACAAGGACATGTTAATACGACACGACATGGAGTAAACAGGTTTCGTGTTAAAGTTTAGCAGGTTTTGTGTCGTAAGCAGGTCAACACGTTTAAGACATGATAAAAATCATGTCTAAACAGGTCAAACACTTGCTAACAACCTTTTTTAAGCTATTAATTTGTGAACAACTTGTAGTAATATGTCTGGTTAAGTACATGTTTAAACTTGTTAAGTTGTTAAAGACATTTTTAAATCTCTTTAAACACCTATTTACCTGTTAATGACCTGCTAAACACATGTTAACTTATTTAAACCTGCTTATATTTTTTAAATTTAAAAAAAAAATGTATCGTGCCCCTAAACAGCCTTATCGTGTAACATGTTTCTAAACAAGTTTGTATTTGAGAAAAATGACACAATTAGTTATCTTGTTGTGTTGATATCTAGCACTTATTGTGTTTGTCTCTATTGTTTGTTGTCTTATCGTGTCGTGTCTAACCTGAAAGGTTACGTCTGCCCTCAAAGGATATGGAAGAAACATAAACACAAAATAAATTGTATACCATCTGTTGCATTCAACACGACCAGTACCATCATCAAGCACAAAAGAAATATCAGTAACCCTCTCAGCCTTGTTCAGTACCATCCCCACCAACTTAACCTAATTTAAACAACAAAAAACTTTACTAATTGAGAGGCAAAGTGAGAATTTTCGTTAAACAACTGACAAAAATAATTAACATATTTTACGATCATGAAGATATGCATCAATTTTCACTTGTATTATCTGTATAATTTAAAACCAAACTAAAACGAAATCGAAAAGAAACCCTACATTGTTCACGTCAACACCATCAATGAGAAAGTTGACTTTATCGTCGTTTGATAACAAAGCTTTGTTGATCTGTCTCACGGTCAAAGGAATCAGCGTCTGAGTATCACGATGCTGCATATAACACAATCAAATAATGAAAACCCTAACTAGCAAATTGGTTGACATACGAACTGCTAAAAGATGATGAAGGATTGGAGGTTGAAGAAAAACGATAGATACCTTGCTTAACGAAGAGGGGATTGGGTCTGCATTCTGAGTCGCCTGAGAAGGCATAAAACCACCGCCGGCGAAGGCGGCGGCGCCGTCGAACTCGCCTCCGTACATCTTATCAGATCAAACTCCGGTGTAAGGTAAAAGGAATCTCACAGTGGTTGCTATAAGTTGTGAGAAAGCAAATTCCGAATTGTTTGATTAAACCGTGGTGGCAGAAGAAAGTATTCCCGCCAATTTCTTCCCCCTTTCCCCCCGTTTTACGTTCAATCTGTGTATGTTTGTTTAGCCAATTAAAAAAGACACTGTCAGACTCTCCACAGCCATTGCCTCGCGTTGCTAGCGGGATCCAACCCTTCGGCGGCTTCCAGCGGGAACACCGCCACCGGCCTCAGCGGGCACCGCCCAAACCCCTCCCACGGCCCCCGCTCCCCGCTTGGTTTCATGCTTTTTGATTGGCCAAAATAAAAAATCAGTGGGGTGATGTGGAATAGTAGGGAAGAGTTTTCAGTGGAGTGACCATTGTGGGTGTTTAAGGTTTTCAGTGAGATGATGACGTGGCAGGAAATTTCAGTGGGGAATGATTTTCAGTAAGGTGACCGCTGTGGATAGTCTCATACATATATTCATTTGCTAAGTGTCGGTAAAACATTTACAAAAACGTTATGTGTATGGACTGCTGTAGTAATTGGCCTAGATGGCGCTAAGCGGTCATTTACTGTGTCGACTTTCGTCTAGGCGGCCTAGTAGGGGCCTAGGCGACCAGACGGGGCCTAAATGGGTTGATTTTTTTATTTTTTTTAGACCTTTTTTTGATAAAAAAAGACCAAATTCATGATTATTTAAACATTTCTTAACTCAGAATCCTTAATATGGTTCTGAAACATCGAATTCAACCACTTAACATTGAAATTTATCTCTAAACTTTGAACTCGGTGTTTAAGTTTAAACTTTGAAGTACTTGACTTAGTATTTTTAAATTTATTTTTTAAATTATTTGAAATATTATATTAAATTATTGATATTGATGTGCGTATATAATATATATTTGTAAAATTACATAAAAAAATTTCAATCCGCCTAACGCCGATTAATCCTTAGGCGGTACCTCGCCGCCCAACTAGCACCTACAAACTTCTACAACCATGGTATAAATGAATCAAGCCGGCTTGCGAAATATTCGAGATCGGATAGACAAAAAGCACGAATGTGCCGAGCCTAAACGAGCCCGAGCCCAAAAATACGGCTTGTTTAGTTATCGAGTCCGAGCTTTGCATATCGAGTTCGAGTCAGCTCCCGAGCCTTAACAAACTTTTTATTTTTATAACTTTTATTTATTATATTAAGTATATATTTATAAAATTATGATAAATATATTTAAATCATATATTTTATGTTAAATTTGGAAAGTAAAATTATAAATATATATTAAATTAGTAATTAAAATAAATTAATTAAACAATTAAAATATAAAGTAGCCTAGCCCGAGCCTAAAAATTTCTAACGAGCCGAGCTCAAGCCCTATTTAGTATAAACGAGCCGAGCTTGGTATCGGATCGGCTCGTTTACTTCTCATATGAGCATCGTAGCTTCAAGTAGACAACTATGTAAGCTAGTTAGCTGGATCGGTAAATCAAATCAAAACATACTAAAACTGTATAATGTCATGAGTTCGAATCACGACTTCATCTTTTATATTATGTCTTAGGTCTTTAAATTGCAAATACTACGTTTATGAATAAATCACCATTGTTTAAGGTAGAGAACAACTACTTGAGGTAGACGAGATGGTTTGAAACTTACCTAGGTTTTCAAATGTTTTTCATGCTCAAATAGGGTGCTAGGTTTGAATCATGCCTATAATTTTCAGAATTCTCTCTCAACTTTGCTAAATGTCACTTTAAACCTATAGGTTTTTAAGGTTTTGAATTGATTCCTATGTTATATACAGTCTAATTTGGACGCAATAAACTTCATTTACAATTTTTTTTAAAACCTTTTTTTTCTAAACTTAAAGCAGTCTTGAGTTATATTGACATATGGTAATGTATAGATAACAAGATGAATTAGACCAATGACAACTAAATAACGTCTATTGTTCTGTAACTTTCTTTTATCTATGTTTCGATTTCTATAATCAAAGTTTCGTATGTTTTTTTTGTGTATTTAACTACTTTAGTTTCATCGACAAACACACACAAGCCAAATCAGGTGGTATTGCTTTTTAGTCTTTTAGTTTTTAAATTATAGGTAGGATGAAGTTATTAAAATGATAATGAACAATTACAATAAACCATAAAGTAATACGTCAACGTGTGATATGTTTCCTATCCAACAACTTACAAGACATAATAGTATATATTTTTTTATTTACGTTTCAATTTTCATATGCAATTGGTCACAAACATCATATAATTCATTTAATTTTAATTCTTCGCGTGCTTTAATTGTAACGTTCTATCGCAAGACCCGAGTAATTTTTACATATGTGCTTAAATCAATGTTATGACGAAATTGGAATGTTATTTGGAATTATAGAAAAATGAAATTAATTTCAATACAAATTTATGTTGGGTTTGGTTTGCACTTGTCGTCTTTGTTTACATATGTTACCTGGAATTTTGTTTTAATAATTGAATTCGATTAGCAATAGATGTTGCTTATATTTTGTAATTTATCACTTGACTTTTTTTTTCCTACTTCATTAACCGGATATATATATATATATAGGGGAAGGTTCCCCTAAAAAGTCTATTTTGCCTAAGAAGGCTAAGAAGGATTTTAAAAACTTGAAAACCGACTCAAACAAACCCCGATTGAATTAATTTTTACATCATTGGAACCGGTTTGTCGAACTCTAGAACCCAAACCTTAAATCGTAAACAATAAACTCTAATACTAAAACCAAAACTTTAAAAACAAATCTTTAACATAAAGATACAACTTAAAAGCTAAAAACCAAGCTCTAAAACCCAAAATCTAAATCTGGTTGTTAAAACGAAAACTTAAAATCTAATATTGTAGGGTTCAATAATACGGTTCCAATGCCATCAAAATGAGTTCAATCGGAGTTCGTTTGGGTCGGTTTTGGAGATTTTAAAAATCATTTTTAGCCTTCTTAGGCAAAATATACTTTTTATTTGATCTTTCCCCTATATATATATATATGACTAGGTTAAATAACGTGTGTTACACGATAAATCAAATTTCATATACTTTATAATAAAAAGTAATGTTTATAAAAACATGTGTATTACATAAATTGAATAAAATACAATATAAATTGTTAATACTTACACTTGATAAAATATATCATTAAAAATGTGATAATTATAAATTTTGTTAAGTTAATTTTTAAATGATATTATTTTTAATTGTGTAGTAACTTTTCTATGTAAATGATAAATATTAACCTTATTAAAATATATATTGTCTTTTAAATAATTTTTTATAATAGTTAAATTTAAATTGAATTACAATTTATATTAAAACATATAAAAAACAATTAAGAATTAAAACTTAGATTTTTTAAGAATATTAATTAATATAATAATTGGTCACATTTATTATTCATTACTATTAATAAGTGAATAATACTTTAAATTTAAGACGGAAAAATATAGTAAACATGTTTTATTGCATAACAAGTGACAAACAAAAACCTTTGTTTATTATAAATTAGGTTAATTAATAGTTATCAAAGAAAATTTAAACAATATAAGATGATTTTTTTAATATAAAATATGATTATATATAATTTCATACATAATTGAGGTGCTTTAGGAATATGACATGTGTCCCTGTAAACAGTTATTTATTAAAATAAATAGATATATTAAACACTAGGTTAAAATCTCGTGTATCACACGAGTTGACTTAAAAATAATATAATACATATGACTTTTTTTTTTATTATTTACTTTTTATTATTTCAATATAGTGTATTTTTTTCATATAAATAATCCAATCATAATAAATGTTTAACAAATTATAAAATCATTCATAAAAAACAAATATTATCATTAATGTTTTATTTTTAAGTATTTTAAGAAATATAATTTGAATTTATTTAAAATATTAAATAGAAACTATTAAAATTTCAATATAGGTTTTTTTAAAAGTTTCGTAATTAATTTCATTTTAAATGCATATAACTAATAATATATTAATTATTATTTCTATTTCTCTAACTAAATAACAAATATAAATAATTAAAGATGAGACAAAAGCGGAAAAACCAAAATTTAGTTGGCTTAAAATTATGACAAGTGTCCAAAATTATTTTGATTTATTAGTATTAATAGATAATATATTAATTATTATTTTCATTTTTATAATTAAATAATAAATATAAATAATTAAAGAGGATAGAGAAGCAGGAAAACCAAACTTTATATGGCCTATAATTATGACAAGTGTCCAAAATTATTTTGATTTATTAGTATTAATAGATAGATGATAGATTTGTTTTTTAGATAAGACGGTTCGGTGTGCCCCTGGGGTGGGCGTGGTTGAGGCGTGGCTGGAGGTGGAACACCGCCCCTTAGGGGCGTTCGTGTGGTGGGCGTGGCCACAGCCACGACAACTTTATTTTTTTTCTTCTATCAACCAATAACCCCACCACACATCATTACCACTTCATCATGATTACAAACCACTTGGCATTTTCACCCCCAAATGATTGAGCGAGCGGTTGTGGTGAAGCTTAGATGGTGCTTATGTGGAGTGGGTAGAATCACAAGGAATACCTCATAGTCTAAGGAGGTGAGGGGTGGAAATATGTATCCGGTTTTTTGAAAAAAATTATCATCGGTTTTGGGGTTCTGATTTGTTTGTGATGGGTTTATGGTATTAATTATATCGACTTTGATATAATTGGGTGATGATTTTATGGGACTAAAAACATGTTCTTTGATTTGCATGTGATAGCCAGTTTTGACCGGGTGTATGACAAGTTTTTTCCAAGAAAAATAAACTATGGTGAATGAAGGACCCTGAGAGGAAGTACACCGACAGAATAATAATATGATGATAAGAAAAAGAATAATGAATAATTTCCCTACTATGCATGAAACTACGTTCTTTGTGTCCAATCTTTCTAATGGGATATCAGAGTCAAAATTTCATGAGATTTTCATCTGTTTGGGATCCTTACGGATGCGTTTGTTGCCAGAAAAAGAGACAAGGGGGGGGGGGGGGGGGGGGGGGGGGGAACATCTTTGGACTAATTCAATTTAGGATGTTAAAGAGGCATAACAACAACAACAAACGTACATAGTAAAAATCTCACTTAAAGTAGGGTCTGGGAAGGGAAAGATAAAGACACACATTACCCCTATCTACAAGTAGAATAGAGAGGCTGCTTCGTAAGAGTCCCCTGGCTCAGAGATCCCGAATTTTTTTTTTTTTTGAAAACATGTAACGAAAAGTAGGAGCGTTAAGCATAAAGATGAAGCACAAAAATTTTAAACGTAAACAGATAAGCAGGTAACGATTTAAACATAAACATATAACAGGTAAGCACTAACCACAAAAGTCATCTACAGACTAAAACAAACCAACAGAGAAACCAAACCCATATCCCATTATGACATTTAAGCAAGCAAACAAAAACAAGCATAAAGTATCATACACAAACTGTAACATCACTGTATTTTCGGTTGTCCGTACGTCCGTACGTCCGTACGATTGTACTGTTACGACCGGAAATTTATTTATTATGAATGACTATGAAATTGTTGACTTACATTATTGATATTATCACTGTACTGGTATACATGTTATAGCACATTTATTATACGCATAAACCACGGGAAGTTTAGTTGTAATTCAACTACACAGACCCGTAGTGTTTATCGCAGTTACTTATTACTGATGATGAAGGATTATTGGTTGAGAATGGATTTGGGATGGAACTGGGAGTTTGTTTGAGTATGGTTACTAAACATAGTCAAGGACCCATGGACATGGTTTATCGAAATAGCGGTGGGACGGTGGCTAGGGCAGTTGCGACTGACCCTTACATATGCCCTATATATATGCATATTCCGGTCTATCATGGATGTGTCAGTGACTAGGGTTTAGTGGGGTTTTGGTTTGGGGAAATAATAATATTAAAGTTATTAAATAATGGGAATTTATTTACGCGAAGTGAGGTTACGAACATTACTTAAAACGCGAATGTTGATTTAGAAATATTAACTTAATAATGTATTCGCGTGGGTGACGATTCATACGAATATAATTATTAAGAATAATGTTCTGAAACGATATTCCACGAACTGTAAATCAAATCGAAATACGATACGAGCATCGGATTCGCAAAGGTGACGATCTTTACGAATACGTACGCGAGTAGCGCATTTCGACGAGATAATTAAATAATATCTAGCGATATTAAATTAATAAACGAAAACTTAAAAATATTTATTAGGAATCACGACCTTAAATGGAAACGCATAAATTAATTTAATTAAATATGTATTTTAATGAGATTAAACGGAATTGTTGTACTTAAACGATTTTTTTTTATTTATTTAATTCCTTTTTATTTAAAACGAAATATGATTCTTTCAAACTCATTAATGTTTTAAATATGTTTATGTGAAAACCGAACATTTAGTAAGTTATCGCGATAAAAACGAGACCGGACGTGCGGGGACGGGATGAACATAAATGGTGGGATACTCCACCATCTCCTTCATTCTCTAAAAACTTTCTCTCTCTAAAAACACACACACAACCTTTCTTCACCTTCTCTCTAGCTTTTTGAATTCGTTTCTCAACCGATTCGAGAGATTTCGGTCCCTACGCGTTCGTGAGATCGAGAGGAACACGAAGATACCAAGAAAGTTATCATTTGCTCACGATTTGAAGGTAAGAGATCCATTTTATTTTCGGTTTGGGTGAAAACCCTATTTCGTTTATAGATACTCGCTTAAATCGGGATTTCGGGTTTTGTAATGTGTTAATCGAATTTTTATTGAGTTGAGGGGAACTAGGGACGACTTTAAACCTGTAAAATGCGATGAGGATGATGATGAACAGTGCTCGGTCGTGACAGCAGGTGAGGGCCGAACCCCTTGGTCCTCACGAACCCTAGCTGGGCGGGAAAAAGGTGCGCCGAACCCTGCACAGGCAGGCATGCCATCGACGAACCCTGGCCTGTCCCGAACCTGCTGCAACAGTCGCCGAACCCTGCTAATGACTGCGAACCATGGGTGGCGAACCATGAGCCATGAGCCACGAGCCTTTTTGGCAACGAACCCTCCTCACCTAGCTGACCCAGGCAACGAACCCTCTTTCCTTCAAGGCTGGCCGAACCTTACCTCCCCTAAACTTGGCCGAACCCTTACCTTGCATGAGTCACGAACCATGGACCACGAACCATGCATTATGAGGGTCGAACCTTGGCCCATAAACCCCATAGTTTCGCTGGTCTAGGAGGCTAGTTGAGTTCAATTTATTTAAACTAAGTAATTAAGAGGGTTTAAGCAATAATATGGGTGTAAATAGATATGGATGTATCCATGCATGTGTGAATGAACTTAACCACCACCTTTCTTATTCCTAATTTGAATTTAAGAAACTAATAAATATATATATATACCTTAAACTTGAATTGGGATTAACTTAGTGTATAGGAATTACTAAATTTAGATCTAAAGAATCACTAACTCAAAGTTGGGTGGTTAAGGTAATTAATTTTGCATGTGAGGATATATCCGTGATATCATAATAAGTGCATCATACTAGGATGGTTAGCAACTAGCAAATCTAACTATCTTTAATGATGAACACTCATACGACCAATCAAAGTATGTTTTCTTAAACTTAAATTGAAGTTTAATTAATCAAAGTTTATTATGATCGCCTATTCAAACATACATGCAAAGTCATGAGATAGGTATGTTTGGTTAAGGGTGGGTTAGGGTTATTGAGGAGAATACCCATATTGACTTATAATAATTTATACTTAAAAGATAAGTTGATTATAGCAAGTCTAAATTTCATTTAATACGAACATTCATGAAGGGTGGAGTAAATCTATTTTACTTAGGAATTTATCAAACTAGGTAATAATACACTTCATGTTGTAAAGAAATACTTAAGGTTATTTAATTAAATTGAACACTTATACTTATAAACACAAATACGCGATAATTACAGATCGTTGAGTTACCTTGAGTTATATACGCGAGTGCGCATTATAAGAGAATGCTATTCTAAGGACTTCAGGCGAGTTCTCATAACCTCCCTTCTTTAAACTGTTTTAGTTTTTAAAACTCGGAGGTGAAGCATGTATACCAAATGAAATATGATTTTGATAACACAAGATTAATACATGTTTATCAATATGATATTCACATTTAAACTTATCATTATTATTGGATTATCTCTTATTAACTTATATCCGTGTAAACATTGTTATTGACCTCGGTCAATAACAAAGATTACAAGTATTGTCACAAACTCCGTGAATCATTGCTTTTGACTTCGGTTAATCGCCTTGACTTCATGTATTGTCACGTGGATGAGTTCCACATCCGTGAATCATTGCCTTTGACTTCGGTTAATCGCTTTGACTTCATGTATTGTCATGTGGTTAGCGACCACTCCATGAATCATGTATTTAACTTATGTTAATTACATAATGATCATGTATAGTCACGAACATTATTTGAGAATATGATTGATGAGATTGGTTGATTTGTTGTGGATTGATTATCTATATTTGATTATGATTATGTGAAATTGACTATGATTGATTTGGTTATGTGGTTATGTGATTTTGTAAGTGTTTGATTGTTGAATTGGGGGATGTGTGTTGGATTATCTCATACAGGTATTCATATGGATTTTCTCAAGGAGATCATAAGTCTTACACTCGTTTTAAACAAAGCATTTTATTAAACTATTTTAAAACACCAACTTTTAAACTCATTTTTCTAAAACATTTTTGAGTATAAAAACTTATGATTACTCACCAACTACTTTTGTAGTTGACACTTGATTTTCTTACATGTTTCAGGTGATGGAGACAAGTAGGATGAAGAGAGGATCTCTTCTATTTTGGACATCATCATATAGGCTCTTGGACTTAGTTAATTAACTAAATTTCTGGCGATTAGAGTTTAGTTAGTTTAACTAATTCTTTTGTGTAATTGATGTAATTAATTCATGACGAACATGATTTTTGTGTAATTATGTTGTTTGCTTAAATGATATATGATGATTGAATTAGATGCCCACGAGCTTTTGAACAATCTACACATCCCTCGTGGCATCCCGACGTTTCCGCCATCGGTCGGGGTGTTACAGATTGGTATCAGAGCCTGGGTTATAGGGAATTAGGTTACTAGAAATGGTTGACCTAGTCTATAACCGTAGGATACCCTAGTATGAAGTTACTTCATACACTAGTTAGTATATTCAGGATTTCATGCTTATGTGTTTATTACATGTTAACTGAACTCCTGCTATATATCTGATTCGCATGTATTTCTTGCTTACGTGTGCCCTAATGATTCGATAAGGACATGCACGTGGTGTATCGTAAAGGTGGTGGGACGTTGGCTAGGGCAGTTGCGACTGACCCTTACATATGCCCTATATATATACCATTTACGGTACATTGGGTGGATGTCAGTATTGAAGAATGTGGGAACTACCCGTTTGGGAAATTACCTGCTTAGGAAATTAAATGTTTAGGAATTATCTCCTTTAGGAATTATTTGTTTGATCTATAAGCTCCAGACAAGGACACACTCGTGGTATACTACAAAGGTGGTGGGACGGTGGCTGGTGTCACACCCCGGGCCGGCGGGAACGGATCGGGTTTTCCCGTCGGGCGGAAGGTTCCCGGGGCGCGATATCTTTGGGTGATAATCAATTGATCAGATTGTTTACATAACACATGAGATATAAATGAGAAATGCTAATCATGACATGAAATAGAATTACAAAGTTAAATTACATTGTACATCATAATTTAACTAAGTAACTCTAATCAAAAAGAATCAATGAGTTTATATCTTGAACTGTACAAGATATACAAAAGTGATTCACTGTTTGTCATCCAAAAGTATGCAATCAAAAGTAAGCTAGGTCTTCTATAAGTCCACTAGCTTAACACTTGCACATTTGTATCTACACCTGTCCGTCACCTGAGAAAACATGCATTTAAACAAAGTCAACACTAGGTTGGTGAGTTCATAAGTAAGTAAATTGGAAACCATTGAATTGATCATGCACACATCCACAATGTCATACTTGTTACTTGTAATACTTGTTCACCTGTTCCACCCAATGGCCTCTCTTTAGTTATATGTACAAGTAGTATATCACCTGACTAAGTATGCTTATATATAGGGAATCATGAAGGGTCAAGCCCAGACGCTATCCCACCACATACTCAACCAAGTTTCCACACCACTTGCGATACAACTAAAGATATCCATTTCCCAAATATCCGAATCGTCCGTTGTGTAATCATATGTAGAATAATAATATAGTAAGAGGGGTTTAGTTATCAAACCGAAGTATTGATAGGCCCTCGATGAGTTAAGGAATTTAGATTATTTAAATCTGATCCTTGTATTATTCTATACTTGAGGTGGGTTAACTGATGATACTCTATTGAATATAAAGAGTGTGAGTTAACCCCTTGCATCTTGTCTTTGAATCATAGTGCATAGAGCCTAAAAGGAATCCATTGAAATCCTCACGTAATCAGATTTCAATGCATCCGATTTATCTCTACCACTATGTATGCCTATTGTCCTCAACGAAATCTATTACTAGTAGTGTAACATGAGAGCAGATCACCTTCTCAACCTACTAGTCAATAGGGTTTTCGCTGGATTAATTACTTATCACTGTAGATTAATATCACCATGTGTCGCTTACCAGAACCTGACTTGAGGTCGCCCTGTCACCGGTCATACGTTACCGGCCAATGAATCAATACGATCAACATACTAGCCCTACAAGCTAGAGGTTTGTCAAACCTATGGTACCACTATGCTATCGTCGGTTTAGTCACGTCAAACTAACTGGTCAGCGAATTAAAGGGGCTTACATGATCAACTTGAACAATTTGGCACATGATTGAAGTGATATAATGCAAACAGGTCAAATGTAACTAATTGTAATTGAATTCACTTGTACTCTTGTTCTCATTGTCATATGTTCTCCGTGATATTAACAAAGTTAAATAAGAACTAGTCTTATTAGGTTATGTTAATTAATTGAGTGAATGATGTTGTTATCATGAAATTATGTTATCATGATTATCATTCCATGCTACTTGTTCTTCTTGTAATATGTGTTGAGTTATAAAGTTAAGTGTTATAAGAACTAGTCTTATTACACTCACTTAATTCTTGTATCGAACGATGTAATAAAGATATATCATCTTTATATCATTCTTGTGTTTGTTCTTGTAGTCATGTCATCATGTTCCTTGTAATCGTTTCAATGTCATTTCTTGTAAGAATAACTAAGTGTTGTAAGAGTTATCTTACTACTATGTTACTCTATTGTATTGATGAGTTACGATATAATATCATCATCATCTTAACTTTCCTGTATTCTTGAATTCAAACAAGCATGCATACAATGATTTATGATCATAAGCAATTTGATATCAAATAATCAAAGTATAGCAATATGTAAACAAAACTTTTAAATAAATAAAAGTAAAGCATGTTTCTCAGCCCCGAGAGTTTAAAATCCATAAAGATTAAAAAAAAGGGCATATGAATTCACCTTGTTGTAGTTGAGGGTTGACTTAGTTTAAACAAAAGTGAAGACACGCGCTCTTTATTGCACTTGAGTTGGTTTCACGATCATGTATTGAATTCATATTGTTTGTACTCATAAGTAATAATTGTAAGCTTTTGTGCGCGTGCATGTGTTATCCCTAAGTTGGTCAATACTCATAGGTCTCGGTAATGATTCGGCCCTTGTCCATTGTTCATAGATCTTACTACGTTTGAGCCCATTAACTTAGATTATTAATGATTACTATCATAAGTTGTGCTAAACCCAGATTATAAATGTGCCTTAAGTTCATAAGTTAGAGGTTTGTCTTTTATCTTGTTCACAACAAAATTGCAAACTTCTTTAATAACTCTAACTTTAATGTGTTGAACTACCTTGTTGCCATACTATTAAAACCCATTGAATTGAATTTAATATGTATGATTTATAACATATGTGTGAACCAAATTATAAGAATCATGGGCCTATTGGGCCAACATGGGCCGAATCATGTCACTTGGTCTCTTGTCATATTGGGCCGTATCTAGAAAATTTAGGCCAACCATCGGGCCGGCTAGGGCTGTTGGGCCTAGGAGGTATATGTGGGCCAAAGAAATGAAATTGGGCCTGTTATAAATCTGTTGGGCCGAAGCAATTAAACCATGGGTCAAAATAGGGTGGTCATGGGCCTTTTGCATGTGTTTGGGCTAACTGTTGGGCCTGCTGGGCTTAAAGACTTTCATGGGCCAGGTGAAGAGGTTGGGCTTCATGATGGCTTCTTATTTGTCTTGGGCCAGCAGTGGCTTCTTGGGGCACAAAGTTATTGGGATAAAATAGTGATTATGGGCCGAATCCAACATGTGTTGCCATCAGTTCCTGGGCCAAGGTAAAGTTGTTGGGCCTGTTGAATGCCTTTGGGCTTAGATGGTATGCAGCTTTAGGGTTCTTGGTCGACTGTGGGCTGATGGTCAAATGAAGGTAACCGGTCGAATGAAGGTGCTCATGGCCGAATAGAGGTGAGGACCTTCGAATGACCTGGCCCGACCGAAGGAAGCTGTCAAAGCTTAACATTCGGCCGAATAGGATGATGATGCTGGCGAATGATTGAAGGGTTGTGGCCTGGCGAATGGTGGTCGACAGAATGAGGGTAGTTATCGAATGAGACTCATTCGGAGGTAGTTACAAGCGAATGGGTGATGGCTGGCGAATGATCTGCTGGTTCGAATGGAGGCTGTTGGGTGACGAATGGGGCTGGCGCATGAGGTCATTCGTTGGGCTGAGGGGTGTCATTCGACACTTGAGTTTTTCTCAGTCGGCCACTCAACCAACATCACAACCGACCCCATTGTTGTGGTTTCGAAGGAAGCATGTGATACAGAAGGCTCTGATAGTCGTGGGTTGTGAGGAAAACGGCTTAGAATAAGTGTAAAGATGGTGAATGAACTAGTTAATGAAAACCCTAATTTTCGCTATCTTTGCATCTCAATACCTCGATTTTCAGTGGTGTTTGGCTCCGATCTGTTGTACTTTCGTGTAGAGGGTGATGAGAGCTTCGTGTGGGTTCAAAAATGGAGTGATTTGGTTAAGAAATGAAGAAGTTATGGAGGAGAGAAGGTTGTAGATGGCTAGGGTTTTCAAAACCGGGATTTGGGATTTTGGTGGAGAAGATGGAGTGAGAAATGAGTAAATTTGACTCATTTAAGTGTATTTATACCCCGAGGGTGTTCGGGTTCGTTTTCGTTGCTCGGTTCACGTTTTCGTTACGTTTCCGGAAAAATTACGCGTAATTTAAATGGAATTAAATAAAAGAACTAAAATTAATATAATTTGATGAGTTTCAAAATTGTAAAATGTTATTTATTTGATTTTATTAACTTATTTTCGTTCGTGTCGTGTTTTCGTTGTTGTTTCGTCAAATCGCGTCACCTTCGCGCGTAATTCGTTCGAATCGTCACCCGAACGAATACGACGATGGTTTTGCTTTCTGACTTTTGTTTTCTACTTTTCAGTCATTATTTCAGAACTCTAAACTCACAGATATGTTTGTGTGAATCGTCACCCACGCAAACACACTATCAGTTCGTTATTCTGAAATAACACTGTATTTGTGTTTGAATTGTGTTTCCTCACTGTCGGACTCAACTAAACATCATGTTTTCACATTGCTCTTGTACTGATTCGTCGGCCATCTGATTCCTGTCATCTGTGGACATCAGATCGCAACCGATATGTTTTCGTGGTTTACTTGAACACTGTTGTTTCATGTGATTCGTTGTGTTAACTGTACTGAAGTTTTCACTTAAATACACACAACTATTGTTTCAAATGTATGTTGTACTTACTGTATTTAAGTTTACACAAAAATACGTACAACTATGTTTTGTATTTTGAAATCTGATAATACAATTACTGTTCATGAACATGTATTTACACATAGTATAAAGTGAAAGTACACATACCGTACGGACTTGCCGGACGATCTGGTACTTGCTGTTACAGCTGGGGCAGTTGCGACTGACCCCTACATATGCCCTATACATATACCATTTGTAGTATATTGGGGGTCTGTCAGTGTCAGGAACATAGGATATTATTAGGACCTTACTAGGAGGGGCTGAGAGGATATGATTGTGGACTGTTGATGAAATGTCTGATGGATTGACTGGAATTGACTCATGGATGATCATATTTGATAAATACTTATAAATTCACTTATGAAACACACGGATTGGACACGTAGGGTGCATAGGATTAACGAACGATATGAGCGATTAATGATGGAATATGGACTTGGGTGATAATATAGACACTTGATGATAATATAAACGCATAGTGATGATACTAACACGTAGTGATGGTATGGACACTTGATGAGAATAAAACTATAGGGAAGATATGAACACTTAGTAACAATAAGAGCACTTGGTAATGATATGAACCCTCATTGATAATTATTGACAATGGGATTAACATAGAATTTAGTGAACTTAGACAATTAGGGGAACTTTAATGTCAGGTGAACTTAGACATTAGGTGAACTTAGAAATAGGCAAACCTACATGTCAGGTGAACTTAGACATTAGGCGAACCTAATTGTCCAAGGGAACTGGAGACCACTTCACTCAAAATTATCCTACCCGGGATAAGGGTTGTGAAGTGAGACTATGGTGAGATACATGACACACCCTAAATGCTAACAAGGGCATAATCGTGATGCAATGGAACGGTGGTGGGACGGTGTAGGGGAGATTGCGATCTACCTCTGCATATGCCCTATATATAAGCTTGTTGCATTGCATTGGGAGGTTGTCAGTGTTAGTATAGGGTGAGGAATGTATAGGACCTAGGAATAGTTAGCTAACACTAGTTATGACCAACTAGGACACTTAGTATAATATTAGGAAATTTATAAACGTTATGAGTTTAATGACAGACAGGAGAAAAATATAGTTCCTATATGTAATCCTAACTGTTTAAATGAACTCATTTGACCATTGTTTGTATGACTTATGTTGTAAACGGTAGTAACATGTTTCTAACTTCTTCAGAAACATGCCTCGCCGTCACAACGGAGATGATTCAAACAATGGGGAGGCTAACAACAGTAATGCCAATTCAGGCATGCAAGAGTTAGCAACACTCATTACGGGATTGGTGAACCAACTGACTCAAGCCAATCAAACACTCAATCAGAACAGAGGTGGTGCAAACCAGACAACTTGCACATTCAAACACTTCAATTCCTGCAACCCCCTAAAATTTACGGGTGCTGAATCAACCACTGGCCTGCTGCAGTGGTTCGAGAGTATGGAGAACACCTTCATCAACAGCGAATGTCCCGAGAACTTGAAAGTTCGCTATGCCACTAGTGTTTTCCAAAAGAGAGCACTAACATGGTGGAATGGGGAAAAGCGAACTAGGGGAGTGGATGCTGCACTTGCACTGACGTGGACTGAGGTCAAGAACTTGATGACCACTGAATTCTGTCCTCGCAGTGAGATGAGGAAACTGGAGACTGAGTTCTGGGAACTCAAGCAGGACAGCGGGGAGAATGTCCTCTACAATACTCAATTCCATGAGTATAGTCTACTAGTGCCTCATATGGTGACACCCTTGGATAGGGCGATTGAGAAATATATCGGCGGACTGCCGGTACAGATTCAGGATACGGTTTACGGGAGTAATCCTAAAACACTTGAAGCTGCTATCCGTCTATCTGCAACTCTTACTGATAACCATGTGAAGAATGGAATGCTCACTAGGAAAGGATACAAGAAGACTGACACCAAGACTGCTGCAAAGGAAGTCAAAACTGAAGTCAAGTCTGAAGCTGCTAGTTCATCCAAAAGCAGCAACAAAAAGAGAAAGACCAGGAACTTCATGGTCACTGCTCCTGCTGTTAAGTCTGCGCAGCAATCATCAAACAATTCAACTGCCAGGAATTTCATTGGGAACACTCCTCAGTGTAATACCTGCCGATATCATCACGCACCAAATTTGCCATGTCGCGTCTACAACAACTGCGGCAAGTTTGGTCATTTTGCGAATGTCTGTCGGAGTGCACTGCAAGCACAAAGGATGCAACAAGCACCGCTTGCACTGCCAGCTCCTCCTGCACAACCTATACCAGCTGCACCCGTTCGCCAGGTACCTCAGGCACAGGCAAGAGCCTGTTACGAGTGTGGTGAAGTGGGTCACTTCAGAAATCACTGCCCAAAGTTGACTGGAAATAATCAGAGAGTGGCAAGAGGCCGGGCATTTCAACTGAATGCTCCAGCTGCTCAAGCCAACCAGGACGTCGTCAACGGTACATTTCTGATCAACAACTCTTATGCATCTGTCTTATTTGATTCTGGTGCCGATAGGAGTTTCGTTTCATATGATTTTGAATGCTTGCTTGGTAGAACACGTACATATTTAGATAAACCGTTTAACGTGGAAGTGGCTGACGGAAACACTATTGATATTGACACTATTATCGTTGGATGTACGGTGAACTTAAATGATCACGTTTTCCCAATTGATCTCATACCTATGCATCTTGGTAGCTTTGACGTTATCATAGGCATGGACTGGTTAGCCACCCACAAAGCGGAGATTGTATGCCATGAAAAGTACATTCGTATTCCCTTACCTTCGGGTGAAACTTTGAGAATATTTGGAGAAACTGCTAGTAAAGGTCTTAAGCTAATGTCATGCACTAAAGCACACAAGTACCTTAGGAAGAAATGTATAGCATTTTTAGCTCATATTGTGGAGAAGAAAGAGAAAGGAATGAAGATTGAAGATGTTCCAGTGATACGAGATTTCCCAGAAGTATTTCCAGATGATTTGCCGGGTCTTCCACCAGAACGTCAAGTTGAGTTCCAAATCGACCTAGTACCTGGTGCGAACCCAGTCGCCAAAGCTCCCTACAGGCTTGCGCCTTCGGAGTTGCAAGAATTGGCGAGCCAGCTGCAAGAACTTACCGATAAAGGATTCATTCGCCCGAGCCATTCGCCATGGGGTGCACCAGTCCTGTTTGTCAAGAAAAAGGACGGGTCATTTCGGATGTGCATCGACTACCACGAATTGAACAAGTTGACTATCAAGAATCGATATCCACTGCCGCGCATCGATGATCTCTTCGACCAGCTTCAAGGCTCGGCATGGTTTTCAAAGATTGATCTTAGGTCTGGGTATCATCAGCTTCGCGTACATGATGATGATATTCCCAAGACAGCTTTTAGAACCAGATATGGCCATTATGAATTTTTGGTAATGCCTTTCGGCCTTACCAATGCACCTGCGGTTTTCATGGACCTCATGAACCGTGTTTGCAGGCCATACTTGGATAAATTTGTGATTGTATTCATAGATGATATCTTGATCTACTCAAAGACCAAGGAAGAACACGAGAAACACCTTAAGTTGGTTTTGGAGATTCTAAGAGAAGAGCGACTGTATGCCAAATTCTCTAAATGTGAATTTTGGCTTAAGGAAGTTCAATTCTTGGGGCACATAGTCAACGAATACGGTGTTCACGTGGATCCTGCAAAGATCGATGCTGTGAAGAATTGGAGTACACCGACGGAGATTCGATCGTTGCTCGGACTTGCTGGTTACTATCGGAGGTTTATATCGAATTTCTCTAGGATTGCGGTCCCTCTCACTGCTTTGACTCAGAAGAATAGGCCATACGAGTGGGGACAAAAGCAAGAAGAGACATTTCAGACTCTGAAGCAGAAACTTTGTGATGCTCCTGTCTTGACATTGCCTGACGGAAATGATGATTTTGTGGTTTATTGTGATGCATCCAACCTAGGTCTCGGTTGTGTTCTCATGCAACGGGGAAAGGTTGTGGCTTATGCATCAAGACAATTGAAGATTCATGAGAAGAACTACACTACACACGACTTGGAACTTGGTGCAGTCGTGTTTGCTTTGAAGATATGGAGACATTATCTTTATGGCACAAAGTGTGTAGTCTTTACTGATCATAAAAGTTTGCAACATATTCTAAATCAGAAAGAGCTCAATATGAGACAACGGAGATGGGTTGAACTGTTGAATGATTATGACTATGAAATTCGCTACCATCCTGGTAAAGCGAATGTAGTAGCAGATGCGCTTAGTCGCAAAAGTCAAGTTCAGATCCATAGTGTCCGAGTTCACACTAATCTCCGTAATGGTGTTCTCACAGCCCAACAACACTCATTAGCTCAAGATAATTTGAAGAATGAGATGTCTTGCGGGGCTGAAATCTTATTGGAAACAAAGGATGACGGTTTGATGTTTTATTTGAATCGGTTGTGGATACCGAACAGGGGCGATCTTAGGATGCTGATCATGAATGAAGCTCATAAGTCAATCCATCCGGGTGCTGACAAGATGTATCAAGACCTTAAGGACTTGTACCTGGTGGCCTGGAATGAAGAAGGACATTGCTGAGTATGTTTCTAAGTGCCTTAACTGTGCTAAAGTCAAGGCAGAACATCAGCGACCTTCGGGATTGTTATTACAACCAGAAATACCGATGTGGAAGTGGGAGAATATCTCTATGGATTTCATTACTAAACTTCCAAGAACCGCAAACGGTAAAGATAGTATCTGGTAATTGTTGATAGATTGACCAAATCGGCTCATTTCTTACCGATACGTGAAACTTACCCGGTACGGAAGTTAGCTCGTATCTACATTGATGAGATCATTAGCCGACACGGTATTCCCTTAAACATAATATCGGACCGTGATGCTCGTTTCACGGCACGATTTTGGGAATCACTTCATGAAGCTTTTGGAACAAGACTGGATCTTAGCACCGCTTATCATCCTCAAACGGATGGTCAAACGGAGCGAACGATTCAGACACTGGAAGACATGTTAAGAGCTTGTGTCATCGATTTCGGTGGCAATTGGGATAGCCATTTACCATTGGTTGAGTTCTCGTATAACAACAGTTATCACGCGAGCATCGGTATGGCACCGTTTGAAGCTCTGTATGGCAGGAAATGTCGGTCACCTATTTGTTGGACCGAAATCGGCGAATCGCAGATTACTGGTCCTGAGATTATTCAAGAAACGACTGACAAGATCCGCCAGATCCGCGACAATCTGTTAGCTGCTCGCAATCGACAGAAGAGCTACGCGGATAAACGAAGAAAACCTTTAGAGTTTGAAGTGGGAGATATGGTTTTACTTAAAGTGTCGCCTTGGAAAGGTGTTGTGCGATTCGGGAAGAAAGGAAAGCTTGCTCCGCGTTATGTAGGCCCTTTTAAGATCCTCGAACGGATTGGGAAGGTTGCTTACAAATTAGAACTTCCTGATGAACTTAGTAACGTGCACCCGACGTTTCACGTGTCCAATCTAAGAAAGTGCTTAGCTAATCAGGATCTTCAAGTACCACTCGATGACATACGCATCGATGATAACATGCATTTTGTTGAAAGACCAGTGGAGATAATGGATCGTGAAGTTAAAAAGCTCAAACGCAGTAGAATTCCAATTGTCAAAGTACGTTGGGAATCGAAGCGGGGTCCAGAATTCACCTGGGAGCGAGAAGATCAGATGAAGCTTAAGTACCCACATTTATTTACTACGGTCACTCCAAGTTGAATTTCGGGACGAAATTCCTTTAACTAGGGGAGACTGTAACATCACTGTATTTTCGGTTGTCCGTACGTCCGTACATCCGTACGATTGTACTGTTACGACCGGAAATTTATTTATTATGAATGACTATGAAATTGTTGACTTACATTATTGATATTATCACTGTACTGGTATACATGTTATAGTACATTTATTATACGCATAAACCACGGGAAGTTTAGTTGTAATTCAACTACACAGACCCGTAGTGTTTATCGCAGTTACTTATTACTGATGATGAAGGATTATTGGTTGAGAATGGATTTGGGATGGAACTGGGAGTTTGTTTGAGTATGGTTACTAAACATAGTCAAGGACCCATGGACATGGTTTATCGAAATAGCGGTGGGACGGTGGCTAGGGCAGTTGCGACTGACCCTTACATATGCCCTATATATATGCATATTCCGGTCTATCATGGATGTGTCAGTGACTAGGGTTTAGTGGGGTTTTGGTTTGGGGAAATAATAATATTAAAGTTATTAAATAATGGGAATTTATTTACGCGAAGTGAGGTTACGAACATTACTTAAAACGCGAATGTTGATTTAGAAATATTAACTTAATAATGTATTCGCGTGGGTGACGATTCATACGAATATAATTATTAAGAATAATGTTCTGAAACGATATTCCACGAACTGTAAATCAAATCGAAATACGATACGAGCATCGGATTCGCAAAGGTGACGATCTTTACGAATACGTACGCGAGTAGCGCATTTCGACGAGATAATTAAATAATATCTAGCGATATTAAATTAATAAACGAAAACTTAAAATATTTATTAGGAATCACGACCTTAAATGGAAACGCATAAATTAATTTAATTAAATATGTATTTTAATGAGATTAAACGGAATTGTTGTACTTAAACGATTTTTTTTATTTATTTAATTCCTTTTTATTTAAAAACAAAATATGATTCTTTCAAACTCATTAATGTTTTAAATATGTTTATGTGAAAACCGAACATTTAGTAAGTTATCGCGATAAAAACGAGACCGGACGTGCGGGGACGGGATGAACATAAATGGTGGGATACTCCACCATCTCCTTCATTCTCTAAAAACTTTCTCTCTCTAAAAACACACACACAACCTTTCTTCACCTTCTCTCTAGCTTTTTGAATTCGTTTCTCAACCGATTCGAGAGATTTCGGTCCCTACGCGTTCGTGAGATCGAGAGGAACACGAAGATACCAAGAAAGTTATCATTTGCTCACGATTTGAAGGTAAGAGATCCATTTTATTTTCGGTTTTGGGTGAAAACCCTATTTCGTTTATAGATACTCGCTTAAATCGGGATTTCGGGTTTTGTAATGTGTTAATCGAATTTTTATTGAGTTGAGGGGAACTAGGGACGACTTTAAACCTGTAAAATGCGATGAGGATGATGATGAACAGTGCTCGGTCGTGACAGCAGGTGAGGGCCGAACCCCTTGGTCCTCACGAACCCTAGCTGGGCGGGAAAAAGGTGCGCCGAACCCTGCACAGGCAGGCATGCCATCGACGAACCCTGGCCTGTCCCGAACCTGCTGCAACAGTCGCCGAACCCTGCTAATGACTGCGAACCATGGGTGGCGAACCATGAGCCATGAGCCACGAGCCTTTTTGGCAACGAACCCTCCTCACCTAGCTGACCCAGGCAACGAACCCTCTTTCCTTCAAGGCTGGCCGAACCTTACCTCCCCTAAACTTGGCCGAACCCTTACCTTGCATGAGTCACGAACCATGGACCACGAACCATGCATTATGAGGGCCGAACCTTGGCCCATAAACCCCATAGGTTCGCTGGTCTAGGAGGCTAGTTGAGTTCAATTTATTTAAACTAAGTAATTAAGAGGGTTTAAGCAATAATATGGGTGTAAATAGATATGGATGTATCCATGCATGTGTGAATGAACTTAACCACCACCTTTCTTATTCCTAATTTGAATTTAAGAAACTAATAAATATATATATATACCTTAAACTTGAATTGGGATTAACTTAGTGTATAGGAATTACTAAATTTAGATCTAAAGAATCACTAACTCAAAGTTGGGTGGTTAAGGTAATTAATTTTGCATGTGAGGATATATCCGTGATATCATAATAAGTGCATCATACTAGGATGGTTAGCAACTAGCAAATCTAACTATCTTTAATGATGAACACTCATACGACCAATCAAAGTATGTTTTCTTAAACTTAAATTGAAGTTTAATTAATCAAAGTTTATGATGATCGCCTATTCAAACATACATGCAAAGTCATGAGATAGGTATGTTTGGTTAAGGGTGGGTTAGGGTTATTGAGGAGAATACCCATATTGACTTATAATAATTTATACTTAAAAGATAAGTTGATTATAGCAAGTCTAAATTTCATTTAATACGAACATTCATGAAGGGTGGAGTAAATCTATTTTACTTAGGAATTTATCAAACTAGGTAATAATACACTTCATGTTGTAAAGAAATACTTAAGGTTATTTAATTAAAGTGAACACTTATACTTATAAACACAAATACGCGATAATTACAGATCGTTGAGTTACCTTGAGTTATATACGCGAGCGCGCATTATAAGAGAACGCTATTCTAAGGACTTCAGGCGAGTTCTCATAACCTCCCTTCTTTAAACTGTTTTAGTTTTTAAAACTCGGAGGTGAAGCATGTATACCAAATGAAATATGATTTTGATAACACAAGATTAATACATGTTTATCAATATGATATTCACATTTAAACTTATCATTATTATTGGATTATCTCTTATTAACTTATATCCGTGTAAACATTGTTATTGACCTCGGTCAATAACAAAGATTACAAGTATTGTCACAAACTCCGTGAATCATTGCTTTTGACTTCGGTTAATCGCCTTGACTTCATGTATTGTCACGTGGATGAGTTCCACATCCGTGAATCATTGCCTTTGACTTCGGTTAATCGCTTTGACTTCATGTATTGTCATGTGGTTAGCGACCACTCCATGAATCATGTATTTAACTTATGTTAATTACATAATGATCATGTATAGTCACGAACATTATTTGAGAATATGATTGATGAGATTGGTTGATTTGTTGTGGATTGATTATCTATATTTGATTATGATTATGTGAAATTGACTATGATTGATTTGGTTATGTGGTTATGTGATTTTGTAAGTGTTTGATTGTTGAATTGGGGGATGTGTGTTGGATTATCTCATACAGGTATTCATATGGATTTTCTCAAGGAGATCATAAGTCTTACACTCGTTTTAAACAAAGCATTTTATTAAACTATTTTAAAACACCAACTTTTAAACTCATTTTTCTAAAACATTTTTGAGTATAAAAACTTATGATTACTCACCAACTACTTTTGTAGTTGACACTTGATTTTCTTACATGTTTCAGGTGATGGAGACAAGTAGGATGAAGAGAGGATCTCTTCTATTTTGGACATCATCATATAGGCTCTTGGACTTAGTTAATTAACTAAATTTCTGGCGATTAGAGTTTAGTTAGTTTAACTAATTCTTTTGTGTAATTGATGTAATTGATTCATGACGAACATGATTTTTGTGTAATTATGTTGTTTGCTTAAATGATATATGATGATTGAATTAGATGCCCACGAGCTTTTGAACAATCTACACATCCCTCGTGGCATCCCGACGTTTCCGCCATCGGTCGGGGTGTTACACAAACACATATAGACCACACTAAACAGATGACGCTAAAAACCCTCATCCCGCAAGCATGCAAATACCACTATAACACATATAATCTCCTATCCTATATCCCAAAAGCAGCAAAGATATAACCCACGACCCCTATAGAAGGCTAAAAACCCCCAACCCGCAAGCATGCATATAACACATATAGTCTCATATCATATATCCCAAAACCAGCAAAGATATAGCAACAACCCATGACACCTAAGAAAGGCTCTATGCATCTTTCACCTTTATTCTTCGCCTCCACGTACTCCTATGGATTGCAAATGGAGTCAAATGCGGTTAAAATGGATTGCTAAGTTGGGAGTTAACTTTGCTATGAATGGGGATTCATGTTCCCCTAACATATGCAAACAACGCAAGAAGGTACATGTGAAACCAAACAGGGTGTATATGAGATCGATTCGACAGTGTTCATATAAAAAAAGGTGAACGCCACTATTAGGCGCCCCTCACCGACCAGTCCTACGGCCACATGAGGGAGGTAAATCGCATGACCCAGGAAAAATTGTGTGGTGCCGGGCTATGAGACAATGTTCATATAAAAAAACTTTAACGGGGGATAAACAACTAAATAGAATACATATGCCGCCAATAGAACCATAAATTCCTAAACTATGGAAGGAGAGACAATGGGACACAACGGGGGATAATAGGGTATGGTGATGTCATGGTGGCCTTTGTATTTTTCGTCTCGTTTACAAGTTCATTGTTGGCAAAAAGGTTATCATAGGAAAGGAAATAGGAGATGGCAAGGTGGTTCTGAAAATAATTCTTTTTATAGGGCTAAAATTTGAGTTTGAAAGGTTGTTACTTTTAGAGTGTATTATGTTCTGGCAATGTTATGGGATGTAGGGATTTTCAATTAGATCGGAGAAAGTTGTGGTGGAATTCTTCATGAATTGTAACATCCCGACCGATAGCGGAATCATCGGGGTGCCACGGTATGTAGATTGTTTAAAATCACAAGGTGTTCAATGTAAATAATCCAAGACATTTACATTTGATGAAATTCAAACATAACATTCAAATCAAACATAATCCATTATCCATTACATCATAAAATGAAATACAAGTCTTAAATTTAAATAGTAAATAAATTAAAACACTATTAACAAGGTCCAAGCTCCTAGCATTCTTAATTTGCATTTTCACCTAAAACATATTTAAAATACAAGATCGACTTGAAGTTGGAGAGATTCATGGTTTTTAAATCACACACACCAAATTAGTTGATAAAATGTTTATAGATATGTCACACGTGATTACAAAGCATAATGAGCAATAGCCAAATGAATTAGCAAGTAAAGTGTGACACCCAGATCCCACACGGATCATAAAACACTTGTTTAGACACAAACACGTTACGGAATTTGGTCCCAAAATTTTTTTGCAAGGGTTTGTTTGAAAAATGAAAACTCAATAAATAACCCTTTATAACCTGTCACATTCAAAAACTGACACAAACTTATTTACAACATTCACACATCAACAAAACATAGTAAGTTTAAGTTACAACCACACTAAAAAACCAACATAACGAGTGATTCCGCTCCAAAACGTGCCCGATCTGATCGCCCAATGCATATATATTTTTGACCTGTAAACATCACATATAAATTTACAGTTAGTTCATATGAACTAAGTAAGTAAACCCCCAAAGTTCCCAAAACTCATTCTAACACATCCACATACATATCATATGGATGTTTATCATGTTTAGATCATAATATATCATATTCAAACATCTAATTGCACATAACTCACCATTGTGCATTAATTTCCCTTAACGGGTCATTTTCACAAATATGATTATATGATATATTTCCAACTCCATTACTAGCACCTCTAGTTAATCATCAAATTATATTCACTATTTTGACTCATTCAATTACCCACACTCTAGTGGGTTTTTTATTAATTTAACTCCCGGCTCATCCGGTTATACACACTCTAGTGGTTTATCACACTATCTATCGACTCATTCGGTTATCCACTCTCTAGTGGTTCAATTGATCAATTTTACCGACTCATCCGGCTATCCACACTCATGTGGTATCATGAACTCATCTACCGGCTCATCCGGCTAATTTTATGCCATTTATATGAAATAACCGTCAATAATAAAAATAATAATAATAAAAATTAAAATAATGAAATCAACAAAATGAAATGAAAAAAAAAAAATAAAAAAAAAAAAAATAATTTTAAATTTGAAAGGGGTGCCATTCACGTTGGAAGGAAAAAAATAAATAAATAAATAAATAAATAAACAATCTTATATTTAAGTCAAAATCCCCAAAATTTTGTAAACCTAAATGAGCTTCATGGTGCCGTATCCGCCGGAACCACGTCCCTTCAACCTTCATCACCTGCAACAAACTCGCAAAAGGATCGGGATGAAGACCTTCATAGGTTCAGGTGGTTCAGTCGGTTTATGTGTCTCAAAGCCTCACGAAACCCTACTACTACCTCCGATTTCACAAACTATTCTGGCATCTATCCTACTCGATCGACCACCAGGTGAGCAACCTTGCTGGTATACCATCAGCCACCACAAATAAACAGTTGGTTTAATTGTCAATTTCGGCTGCCTCCTCGTTGAGACCTGTTATATTCAATCGTTGCAAGCTGTAAATCCTTGGTGACTGAACATTCGTTGTTGCATTTGAGGTAACAAATTGATCTGCTTTTGTTTTACGTATAATCTAAAATCATTCGAATACTCAATATAAGAACATTATTGTTATGGTGTTTAAGGTCATAGTAGGCAACTTTGAAGGAATATGTAATCTGAGAATGTTTCGGTACTAGTAAATTGAAAGTTTAATATACAGTAGTATGATCCATTTAGTCCAGAATTAAGTATGTGATATGCTATGGGGATTACAATTTGAAATCAAAATTTGAAATATACAAAACTATGAAGAAATTGAACTAAAATCAGCCCCTTTAAAACAATACTAATAATAATGTTGTAACAAATTGTCTGCTTAATGTATATTCTCATGTAAATTGATATTGGCTCCACCCATTAAATGGCTGCATCGATGTTCTTTGAAGTAAACTAAATATATTTTGGAATCCATACCAATAACCTTATGAATCACTAGATAATAGTAAGGTATCTTGAAAACAAAAATTTGCAGATCACATATTAAACTAGAACATTGAACTGTAAAGATGATGTGAACTATGAAGCAAATAATTGCATTTTTTTGGTCACTGTTCGGAAATTCTATTAATTGGTAGTGAGACAGAAATGTTAACTAAATAAGTAGGTAAAACAACACGCATTAACACTACAGAAAACTTTCAACATATAAACATATAATGGGAACATACTTAAATATTATAATTGATGTGCTGTTATATAAAACATTGATACATCAGAATTGAAAATTTCATAGAATAGTATGGATGGGTATATGGGTAGTATATACATGTATTTTTCGATTATAATGCAATGACTTAAACTAATGACCACCTTTATTTTAAGCACACAAAATTAAGAAGAAACCTAATGTAAAATAACATGTAGGTTGTCGGGAGCAGTTGAATACGGACTAGTATTATTGTTATAGCTAAAGAAGATTGTTAAGGTACGGATTTCTGGTCCTTCGATCGTAGCTTTAATTTTTCATATTATTCGTTTTGAGTACGTATTCCGACCCTCCTCATATTGTAGCATTTTATCTCTTGTGTCTCAACCGACTTATTCTTGCTACTTGCCTCCATCTGGTTACTGTTATATGACTTGAATTGGATTATTATTGACATTGTTATACATGCGATAGATTTATATACTTGAACTCATTATCGCATGTTCCTGATTTTATTAAGTTGCTTACTGAGACTTAGTTACTTATATTGCATTGTTATTGATTATATCGTTCGTTTGACCTCAATACCCGAGCACATCCACCTATGGGTTCATAGGGCGTCAATTGAGGCACCCTTGACGTGCTCTATCTGTGGCGGAGCGATTAGTCCACGGCGTCTCTCACTGTTTATTGATGTGCTAAGTTGCTGCACTTATTGTTTATTTAGAGGCGTATGGATCGATCCTAGGATAATTATTGTTATTGTTATTGGTGAATGGTTAAGTATGTGTGCCCATGCTTCCATTGCACATTACTGGTACATTAGGGCTGCAGCCAATGTACACACTGATCATTGAGTTACCGAGACTGGCTCGTATGGGTATTTCCTAGTGATATGACTGGTTTATTTTTCTTAAGTCATATTCTCATTTTATTGTTTTGATAATGTATCGTTTGCTATTGTTCTATCCGTTACTGAGCAATGTTGGCTCAGCCGTATTTCTTTTCTGTTGTTTTCTTTGTATACGGCAGGTACTCAAGGGGCTACTGGGAATGTGTGAAGAGAGTAAAATCAATGGAGTTAGGCTAATGAAATGAAGAATGATTAGTATTTGATTTAAGACTTTTGTTTATTTTCTAGTTTGAACTAATCTAAGGACTTTGTCTATTTAAGGATTTCATTTGAATTAATACTCAGTTATTAAGTTTAATTATTTCTGATTACTGTATCGAGTGACACGTCAGCTCTAAACAGAGTTGGGGTGTTACAGTTATGGTATCAGAGCTTTAGGCTCTTTCCTGTAGAAAACAACAACCTAATTAACTAAGACATGTGAGGATTGGGTAGACGTTGGGCTAAGTTTTCTTAAATTTTCATAGGTTCTTTCAATTCTTGACCAATCTAAATCTGATTTGTTTTATTATAGATGCCTCCACGTAGACAGGTACGTCGTAATGCTGGTGGGGCAGGTGCCGCTGATGCAGATTTAGTGGCCAGGATAAATCAGACAGTTAATAACTTGCTACCGACCATAATTGATGCTGTGCGTAACCCAAACCCGAACCCTAATGCTAACGCAAACCCTAATGCTAATGCAAACCATATTCCTGTGGCTGGAAACAATGTTGGGGCTAACCAAAATGTGGGCATACATGTATGGTTGGAACGATTCCAGAAGCAAAAGCCAAGATCTTTCATTAAGGCAGCCACTCCAGTTGAAGCTAAAGATTGGATTTCTCACATTGAGAAAATATTTCGAGTTCTTGGGGTTGAAAACCAGTACAAGTCAAGGTTAGCTGCTTACAAGTTAGAAGAGGATGCTCAGAATTGGTGGGAGTCGATGTTGCTTGAAAAAGGCGGGGAACAGTTTGCTGAGACTTTACCGTGGGATGAATTTTGTGCACTCTTCTTTGAGAAGTATTTTTCTAATGTGGATATAAGTGCATATAAGCGTGAGTATCATAACATTCGCCAAAGAAATGACGAGCCACTTGATGATTTCATTGACCGATTCTACAGACTTATTGGATTTCTTGGGCCTACTGTTGGATCACCTTTGGAGCATGCAGAGAAATTTCAATGGGCTGTTTGTGACAGGATTCGCCGAGCTATCATACACTCAAACTTTAATACAGTTGCAGAAGCTGTTAAAGCTGCGAAAAAGATAGAGATGGAAAGAAAGGAGTTTCTTAGTGGTTCAGATGATAATAGAAAAAGGAACAGGGATGGAAATCGGATTCAGTCATCGGGTCAATCATCTTCTCATGGGTATACTCCTAATAACAATGGTGCTCAAGGAAATCAAGCTAAACCATGGAAGGGTAAGAACCAAAATCAGGGCCAGACTAAACAGTACAAGCAACCAATCCAAGCTCAACCAGGAAACCAGTTTGCTCAACACCCTCTGTGTAACCATTGCAACAAACACCATCCGGGTGCTTGTCGACGACTAACAGGAGCTTGCCTTCGTTGTGGAGAAATGGGGCATATGATTAGACAATGCCCTAAAATGAAAAATAAGCCAAATGACAATGCCAATGGAGCTAATGCGAAGCCTAACACAGGAGGAAGAGTATTTGCTCTAACTGCTGGGGACGCCGCAAATGCTACAGGTACCGTTTCTGGAATTATTTATTGTTCGGATCGTGATTTGTATGTGCTATTTGATACTGGGGCAACACATTCTGTAGTTTCACAGTTAGTTAGCAGACATCTTAAGATCAGTCCCTCTCCATTAGAGCATGCCTTAGTTATTTCCACACCAATGGGTAACACCTCGGTTATTACTCATATATATAGAGATTGTCCGTTAATGATTGGGAACATTGTTCGTAATGCAAATCTACTTCCAATGCAAATTGGAGACTTTGATGTTATACTCGGGATGGATTGGTTGACTATGCATCGTGCAACCATTGATTGTCATTCAAAACGGGTCATCTTTGGAGATATCTTACATCCTGAGTATATTTATCAAGGAACACATCCTCGGAAATCTCTTAAAATCATCTCTGCTCTTAAAGCCCAAAAACTTATATCACACGGATGTGAAGGATTTCTGGCTTCTATTAAAGATGTATCGAAAGGAGCACCTCACCTTGAAGACATTCCTATTGTTCGAGACTACTCTGATGTCTTTCCTGAAGAATTACCTGGGTTACCACCAGAACGTGAGGTGGAATTCACCATTGATCTGATTCCCGGTTCTGAACCTATTTCTAAGGCACCATACCGTATGGCCCCATTGGAGTTAAAGGAGCTGAAAGAACAGTTGCAGGAATTGTTGGAACTCGGCTTTATTAGACCGAGTGTTTCACCATGGGGAGCACCCGTACTTTTTGTGAAAAAGAAAGATGGCAGTATGCGGTTATGCATCGATTACCGAGAGCTTAACAAGATAACCATCAGAAATCGTTATCCACTACCGCGCATTGACGATCTCTTCGACCAGCTTCAAGGAGCGAAGTTTTTCTCTAAAATTGATCTCAGATCGGGTTATCATCAGTTGAAGATTAGAGATCAAGATGTTTCAAAGACGGCCTTTCGTACACGTTACGGACATTATGAGTTTTTGGTCATGCCATTTGGATTGACTAATGCTCCAGCTGTCTTTATGGATCTTATGAACCGTGTCTTCCATGATTATCTAGACCGATTTGTGATCGTCTTTATTGACGATATTCTGGTATTCTCTAAAAGTAAAGATGAACATGAAGATCACCTTCGCACTGTTCTGGAGACCTTACGCAAGAAAAAGTTATATGCAAAATTTTCTAAATGTGAGTTTTGGCTCGAACAAGTCGCGTTTCTTGGTCACGTTGTATCAGCTGATGGTATTACTATGGATCCAGCAAAAGTGGAAGCTATTACCAAATGGCCTAGACCGACCTCAGTCATCGAGGTTCGAAGCTTCCTAGGTTTGGCTGGTTATTACCGTCGTTTTGTGGAGGGATTCTCGATCTTGGCACTACCTCTTACTCAACTTATGAGAAAAGGGGTAAAATTTACTTGGAATGATGAACGGGAGAAATGTTTTGAAGAACTAAAGAAGAGACTTGTGTCCGCCCCTATACTTACTCTTCCCTCGGGTTCAGGCGGATATCAAATTTATAGTGATGCCTCAAAGAAAGGGCTCGGTTGTGTTCTCATGCAGCATGGCAAGGTCATTGCCTATGCTTCACGACAACTTAAACCGTATGAGGTGAACTACCCGACACATGATTTGGAACTTGCAGCGGTAGTATTTGCTCTCAAGATATGGAGACATTACTTATACGGAGAAACTTGTGACATTTTCACCGATCATAAGAGTCTCAAGTACATTTTTACTCAGAAAGAACTTAATATGAGACAGAGGAGGTGGTTGGAACTACTCAAGGATTATGATGCTAACATTCAATACCATCCTGGTAAGGCGAATGTGGTAGCAGATGCACTGAGCAGAAAGAGTTCAGGTGGTTTGGCTTGTCTTAGCTTTCATCCTCAAATTATCTCAGATTTAGACAAAATGGAAGTGGGGTTACAGTTCGGCCAGTCAGACGGTTATCTTGCTAGACTAAAGATAGAATCAGATCTGATCACACGGATTAAAGAAGCTCAACAACATGATGCAGAACTTTGGGTGATATTACAAAACTTGGAAGTGGGAAAGCAATCAGAATTTCGAGTCGATGAACAGGGAGTTGTCTGGTGCGGAAAGAGACTATGTGTACCAAATGATGCTAACCTTCGTGAGTCCTTGTTATCTGAAGCACACAGTTCGCCTTTTTCTATTCATCCTGGATCCACCAAGATGTATAGAGATTTAAGGCAAAACTTTTGGTGGAGTGGTATGAAAGAAGATGTAGCAAAGTATGTGGCTCATTGTTTAACTTGTCAACAAGTAAAGATCGAACATCAAAGAGCCAGTGGGATGTTACAGCCGTTAGATATTCCTGTTTGGAAATGGGATGATGTTTCTATGGATTTTGTTACAGGTCTTCCTAAAACGTTTAAGAAGAACGATGCGATATGGGTTGTGGTAGATAGACTCACAAAATCGGCTCACTTCTTGCCTATTCAACAAGGGTTTTCTGTTAGCAGATTGGCTGATATATTTACGCAGAATATTATTCGTTTGCATGGTACTCCTTCTTCTATAGTATCTGATAGAGATCCACGTTTTACATCACATTTTTGGAAGGGTTTACAAAAGGCTTACGGTACAAAGTTAAGATTTAGCACTGCTTTTCATCCACAGACAGATGGACAGTCTGAACGTACAATTCAGACCTTAGAGGATATGCTTAGGGCGTGTGCACTTGAATGGTCAGGCAATTGGGATGAGTACTTGTGCTTAGTTGAGTTTGCATATAATAACAGTTGGCAGGCTAGCATCGATATGGCTCCTTTTGAACTTCTATACGGTCGGAAGTGTCGAGCGCCAATATGTTGGAATGAAGCCGGTGAAAAGGTAATCGAGGGTCCAGAGTTAGTCAGAATCACTAATGAAAAAGTAGCCATTGCACGAGAAAAATTGAAAGAGGCTCAGACGCGACAAAAGAGCTACGCTGATCAGCACCGACGAGTCTTAGAATTCAAAGTTGGTGAACATGTATTTCTTAAAGTGTCACCGTGTCGAGGTGTGCGTCGATTTGGAATCAAAGGGAAGTTAAGTCCACGTTTTATCGGTCCGTTTGAAATACTTGGAAGAGTTGGAGAAGTCTCTTATCGTTTGGCATTACCGCCTCAGCTTTCTCACGTTCATAACGTTTTTCATGTGTCTTTACTGAGAGGGTACAATTATCATCCTTTGCACATAGTCAGCTATCCGTTACATATGATTCAGGAAGATCTTTCTTACGAAGAAGAACCTGAAGCAATCATTGATCGTCAAGAACGAGTCATGAGACGAAAGTCGATTCCGTTTGTTAAAGTTCTATGGAAGAATCACACTGAGCGTGAAGCAACATGGGAAACGGAAGAGATGATTCGTTCTCAGTACCCAAATCTATTCGAAAATTAAAAGTATGTTCTCTAATCTCTATTTGTTGGTTATATTCGGTTAGAAAATGTTACGTGTTTATGCAAGTCTAGTTAACATAACGTGTCATTAGCAAACAAATTAACTTGATTTAAAATTTCGAGGACGAAATTAAATTAAGTGGGGTAGAGTTGAAATAACCGTCAATAATAAAAATAATAATAATAAAAATTAAAATAATGAAATCAACAAAATGAAATGAAAAAAAAAAATAAAAAAAAAAAAATAATTTTAAATTTGAAAGGGGTGCCATTCACGTTGGAAGGAAAAAAATAAATAAATAAATAAATAAATAAACAATCTTATATTTAAGTCAAAATCCCCAAAATTTTGTAAACCTAAATGAGCTTCATGGTGCCGTATCCGCCGGAACCACGTCCCTTCAACCTTCATCACCTGCAACAAACTCGCAAAAGGATCGGGATGAAGACCTTCATAGGTTCAGGTGGTTCAGTCGGTTTATGTGTCTCAAAGCCTCACGAAACCCTACTACTACCTCCGATTTCACAAACTATTCTGGCATCTATCCTACTCGATCGACCACCAGGTGAGCAACCTTGCTGGTATACCATCAGCCACCACAAATAAACAGTTGGTTTAATTGTCAATTTCGGCTGCCTCCTCGTTGAGACCTGTTATATTCAATCGTTGCAAGCTGTAAATCCTTGGTGACTGAACATTCGTTGTTGCATTTGAGGTAACAAATTGATCTGCTTTTGTTTTACGTATAATCTAAAATCATTCGAATACTCAATATAAGAACATTATTGTTATGGTGTTTAAGGTCATAGTAGGCAACTTTGAAGGAATATGTAATCTGAGAATGTTTCGGTACTAGTAAATTGAAAGTTTAATATACAGTAGTATGATCCATTTAGTCCAGAATTAAGTATGTGATATGCTATGGGGATTACAATTTGAAATCAAAATTTGAAATATACAAAACTATGAAGAAATTGAACTAAAATCAGCCCCTTTAAAACAATACTAATAATAATGTTGTAACAAATTGTCTGCTTAATGTATATTCTCATGTAAATTGATATTGGCTCCACCCATTAAATGGCTGCATCGATGTTCTTTGAAGTAAACTAAATATATTTTGGAATCCATACCAATAACCTTATGAATCACTAGATAATAGTAAGGTATCTTGAAAACAAAAATTTGCAGATCACATATTAAACTAGAACATTGAACTGTAAAGATGATGTGAACTATGAAGCAAATAATTGCATTTTTTTGGTCACTGTTCGGAAATTCTATTAATTGGTAGTGAGACAGAAATGTTAACTAAATAAGTAGGTAAAACAACACGCATTAACACTACAGAAAACTTTCAACATATAAACATATAATGGGAACATACTTAAATATTATAATTGATGTGCTGTTATATAAAACATTGATACATCAGAATTGAAAATTTCATAGAATAGTATGGATGGGTATATGGGTAGTATATACATGTATTTTTCGATTATAATGCAATGACTTAAACTAATGACCACCTTTATTTTAAGCACACAAAATTAAGAAGAAACCTAATGTAAAATAACATGTAGGTTGTCGGGAGCAGTTGAATACGGACTAGTATTATTGTTATAGCTAAAGAAGATTGTTAAGGTACGGATTTCTGGTCCTTCGATCGTAGCTTTAATTTTTCATATTATTCGTTTTGAGTACGTATTCCGACCCTCCTCATATTGTAGCATTTTATCTCTTGTGTCTCAACCGACTTATTCTTGCTACTTGCCTCCATCTGGTTACTGTTATATGACTTGAATTGGATTATTATTGACATTGTTATACATGCGATAGATTTATATACTTGAACTCATTATCGCATGTTCCTGATTTTATTAAGTTGCTTACTGAGACTTAGTTACTTATATTGCATTGTTATTGATTATATCGTTCGTTTGACCTCAATACCCGAGCACATCCACCTATGGGTTCATAGGGCGTCAATTGAGGCACCCTTGACGTGCTCTATCTGTGGCGGAGCGATTAGTCCACGGCGTCTCTCACTGTTTATTGATGTGCTAAGTTGCTGCACTTATTGTTTATTTAGAGGCGTATGGATCGATCCTAGGATAATTATTGTTATTGTTATTGGTGAATGGTTAAGTATGTGTGCCCATGCTTCCATTGCACATTACTGGTACATTAGGGCTGCAGCCAATGTACACACTGATCATTGAGTTACCGAGACTGGCTCGTATGGGTATTTCCTAGTGATATGACTGGTTTATTTTTCTTAAGTCATATTCTCATTTTATTGTTTTGATAATGTATCGTTTGCTATTGTTCTATCCGTTACTGAGCAATGTTGGCTCAGCCGTATTTCTTTTCTGTTGTTTTCTTTGTATACGGCAGGTACTCAAGGGGCTACTGGGAATGTGTGAAGAGAGTAAAATCAATGGAGTTAGGCTAATGAAATGAAGAATGATTAGTATTTGATTTAAGACTTTTGTTTATTTTCTAGTTTGAACTAATCTAAGGACTTTGTCTATTTAAGGATTTCATTTGAATTAATACTCAGTTATTAAGTTTAATTATTTCTGATTACTGTATCGAGTGACACGTCAGCTCTAAACAGAGTTGGGGTGTTACATTATATTACACATACAACTCAAGCATAACATTCATATTGAAACTAAAAATGCCTTCTCATAGGTCTTTTCACTCAATTAGTTTCATTAGTCAAGTTATGCACAATCAATATATAAACACCAACAATCGAGTAGAATCTTTCTACTATTTATATGTAATGTTATAGTAAGTTGGGTAACTTACCTTGTTCAAATGGTTGATCACCTCCTACAACTTCTTTTCCACTTCTATGGCTTATCTCTTGACTTCCACCACCAACACCTAGTTGCAATTCATATATATATATATATATATATATATATATACAACTAGTTTCAATACACACACATATACATATTGATTCAAACTAATTTGAATCTCAATTATCACTATATAGTGTTTAGAAGTCAAGATACTACCTATAATCACATGTTTATGTTAAAAACATTGATTTTCAAATCTCATTTTTGTGCAGCAACTTTCTGAGTTGTTGCTGTAATTAACACTTTTTGACACATTTACAATATGTTTTAGCTCTTCATGTTCAAAGATGGGTTGTAGTAGACTCTTAGACCTTTCCAAGCATATATAATACGCCTCAAACGGATACACGGTTGATTTTATACACAATTTACAAAATCAGACCAGCACCTTTATTTTCACAATTCAGCTTGCTGAATTTTTCCATGTTGCTGCTGTAATTGCAATTTTAACCCATCTCAAGTTTGTTTTCAGCTTTTCATGTCAAAAGATGGATTGTAGTCCTTTCAAATAGCTTTTCAACCATATAAGGCTCATTTTCTCATGATTTTTCTATGATTTTATACGAATTTTTTAATAACAGTGCAGCAACATAATTTTTTTCAATTCAACATCTAATCTCTTTTGGTTCAAGCATTTTACCAAGCATCTTATGTGCATAACTTATAGACATGTTCATTCAGCATGTTTACTTACTAATCAACCCCATTCATGATTCATTAACATCAAAGTTCATAACTTTATGCAATCACACACAATAACTAGTATTTTGATTGTCTCAAACACTTAATAAGAATCTATTCATGGTTTCTAACCCATTTAAACAACCAATTTCAAGATTTGAAACAAACCCTTATCTTGCTCATCACAAGAACTTCTAATTAACATCAAAATAGAATCTAAAATCACTTACTAGATGTTAGGCAACACTTATGGATGGATTTAGAAGCTTTAATCTTGAATTTAGACAACAAAATCAACGAATTTTGGATGCTAGGGCTTGAAATCCCTTTCTCCTTCTCTTCTTTGGTTCAAATACGACCACACACATATACAAGGAGATGAGAAATCTTATTTGACCAAGTCAAGCCTCATCTCCTCTTTAATTTTCAAGTTTGCCCAATTGGCAATTCTAACCCCTCAAACTTTTAATTAGTTAACCACTTAACCAACCTAACCAAGTTAGTTACTAGTTAACCTTAATATCCCAAATGTTTGTTTTTTTTATTATCACAACATGATTTTTATAAACATAATAACATTTATTTATTAACGCATACGTGACCGTTAAAACCGGTCGTTACATAAAGGCAAATTAAGTAATATTAACAAATGATGTCTGACCATTCCTAACAATGTTGAAATAACAAACTATCACCGTGGACCTCCACTGAAGGGTAAATCAAACATCAGTGGGATGATCAATCCAATATTTATATCATAGTCACTAAATATGTAATCGTGTAATAAATGCACATTCTTAGCTAAAATTTGCTAAATCGAAGTCCATTAAGCTAAGTTCACGTAGAAATAGTTAAAGTTACGTTAACATGTTTCGCCTATAAAGTAAAAACATAAAAAAGGGATTATGAAGACTCGTTGCAATAGTTTTGAAGCTATATCTCAATGTATATCGAACCAGATTTAATATCAACCTACATAGTTGATTAAGCATAAGCTTATATAACTACGAGTTATAAGGAATTCCTAAAATCTAGATAGGCCATCGAGTTCGATCTTGTTATTTTAGTTTAGAATTTTAGAATTTATCTTAAATTTATAATTGGTTACTTGTTAAATATCCTCATAAAATATAATGATGTTCTATTCGTTTTATAAAAAAATTAAAATTTTGTTTTAAATAAGAATCAAAGTTTTAAATCTTAAATAAATAATCTTTTGACATAACATGTAAAAAAGATTTATAGTTTAAAAATAATTAATCATAAAGAAATGTCTTAAATTCCTTTATCATAAACTTTAAAGAAATTTTAAAATCTTTTACGATAAATATTTACAATCTCTATAGTTTCAAGGTGGTTATTTTTTTTGTTGATGTCACATCACTTGTGATTTTTGGACCTTCACATCATCACATGGGAAGAAAGAAAAAAAAACAAAGATAAAATACACATGTGATTTCCTCATCGGGGAAGAAACCCAAAATAGAAACAAAAATTTGGGAGCGTGTTTTGAGTCGGAAACATAATTTTGATTTTGGGGCTGTGTTGGCAAACTCTGTATCGTTAAGTGCTGAACCAGTAAGTGGTCTGAACGGATAAGAGGCTCTGAATCAGTTAAGTGCTGAACTAGTAGTGTTGTTTGGTTGGATCTGTGAATGAATATTTAGAATGACTATTTTACCCCTTTTGGACTATATTGTTTTTAGTTAATCCTAATCCTAATTCTTCTTTGAGTCGTTCAATCCTAATCCTTTTTTTGTGAAATTTCTATAAACGATGCAATTTTTTTTTTTTTTTTATAAACAAACAAATCCAAATCCAAGAATAAAACAAACTCATGTAGTCATACTACAATAAACAAAAAAGAAATGCAGTTCTATTATCCAATTCAAGAAAACAAAAAATCTGATAACTACATTTATCATCAATCCTTCAACATATATCAACGATCCAACAAAGATGAAAAGGTACCAGATCGAGCGGACGGAGAAAATGGGTCGCCGGAGAAGTTGCTACACCGGAGAAGATGGTTTGCCGGAGTAGATGCCTTGCCGGAGTAGATGGTATGCCGGAGAAGGAATAAACCAAGGAGAACTTCTAGGGTCTTTTTTGGGATGGAGTCTGGGTGACGTGAAAGCTGGAAGATGGAAATGAGGGTACAAGTGGGTTTTTTCCCTTTTTTCTCATTCAGACTCAATTTATGGCTGAACCATTCAGAGGTATTCAGAATCATTAAGAGACATCTTTTTTTCCAACCAAACACCTAAGCCTCTTACCGGTTCAGACCATGCCTCTTAATGGAATTATTTAGAGGTTACCAAACAACCCCTTAGATAAAAACATAAGATTCAATTTGTATTTTCTTTCTAAACAAAAGGTCTAAAAATCCGTTTGAAGCTCGAAAAAATGTCAACGCTGTTAGGTTTTTTTACGGCGGTTCACCAGAGGTAAATAGGTCGAAAGTAGGGACCGTTATTGAAGACTTTCATAGTTAGGACCGGTAACGACTAATTGATAAAAGTTTGGATTATTAAAGCATAATTTGTCATTTATCATAAAAAATAACAACCATCTATTATAGAAATCATTGATATTATATCTTTACAAATAGTTTAAACATTAATATAATTTTCTTAAAGTTAAAGTAAGTATAAAATCAACATATCAAAAAAAACAATCATGTAATTAACTCTTTTAATCGTAATGAAATCATAAAATAAAATTTACCAATAAAAGGAAAAAAAATAATCTTTCCGTTCCATTAAGCATTTTTGTACTCCATTCGATCACGTGACCATCACATGCCTTACAAAGTTAAAATCCGTGCCTTAACTAATAGACCAATGAGAATTAATTATATGCACCACCAGGATTCATATCCTACGGTCTTCCACTGTCCAATCCAACGGTTAACACCCACCTCCCCAAAAGCACAAAATGCCAATATATAAACGAAACCAAACTCACATTTCACCCCAACTCAATTCCCAAAATCTAGAGAGAAAGAGCAGAAAACTAGTGAGAGAAAATGTCTGGAAGAGGAAAAGGAGGCAAGGGTTTGGGAAAAGGAGGAGCAAAACGTCACCGTAAGGTGCTTCGGGACAACATTCAGGGAATAACGAAGCCGGCGATCCGGCGTCTGGCACGCCGTGGTGGTGTTAAGCGTATCAGCGGTCTGATATACGAGGAAACACGTGGCGTCCTGAAGATCTTTCTCGAGAACGTCATTCGTGATGCTGTGACCTACACGGAGCATGCTCGCCGGAAAACGGTTACTGCTATGGACGTTGTTTATGCTTTGAAGCGTCAGGGCCGTACACTTTACGGTTTTGGTGGTTGATTTGTGTGGACTCAGGATATGGTATTGTAATTGAAGTTGTGGGAATTAAGAAATTTCGAATCGATTGCATTTTAGGGCTTTTGATTACTGTGAATTGATTATCTTTAGTAAACTTGTTATTTTTGGTTAAAAGCATCTTTTGAGTGATTTTAGCTGATTATATGTTTACTGTTCCAACTACCTTTTAATTCTTAAAAAACTATGGGATTAAATAGGGATTGATTATTTATACACTCTACTTTTTTTAATTATACATCATAATTAATTTTATATATTTTGTATAGGTGTATATGTGTTGTATAATAAGTTTATATTACTCGTATAGGATAGAGGTGTGCAAATTGGTTGTTTGGATCTAGTTCTGGTTAGTTTCGGTTTTAATTTGTTTGAAAAAACGTTCCTGTTCATACTCACTTGTTTGGGTATGACTGGTTAAGATTGTTTCGTCTGGTTTTGGTTTTTTTCCCCACCTTTAGTATAGGAGTATAGTTATTAGCATTGAGCTACGTATAGAGTCATGACACTCAATGGTTGATCATATTCGTTTCGTATATATCGACAAATTTTGACGTCGAATGGTTGATTCATATTCGTCTCCTATATATATAAAGGAAGTGTATAAGGGGTTTGAGGTGGGTGGGTGAATAACATTACTCATGCTAATCATTTGCAGTAATTAATTTATCCTCATAGTTAACAGGAGAGAATTATGAAAAATGAAAATAAAGATGAGTAAACAACTAAACATAAGGGAGTTGAAAAAAATAAAATTATAAAAACATTATCTAAAAGTAATATGTCATTTAATTATTTATTTATAAAGACACTAGATAGTAAGATATGTTCTTTCAATTCTTTATATATTAGTACAGAGTAAAGTAATCTATGTATGTGTATAGATATAAGGTAATTTGTTTATAACTAAATATGAAGTGTGTTAATTTGTTTTTTTTACCTAAATTTTAAATTGCAATGAGTTATTTGTTAAAATGTTTAAGAAACATGTTTTTCTTTTAATTTTTATAAAATTCGTAATTGGGTTAAACAAATTTAAAAAATTGGAACATAAATTATGTGTTTGTTGTAAAATAAATTAATATATATATATATATATATAATTATAATACATAATATTTTTAAAAAAATTTAAGCACTTAAAAAATGAGCTATGTGCAGTATCATCTTTCGTACCTGATTTAAGACCCTCATAAGAGGGAGAGAGATCCATAGAGGTGGGTGGTTTTTTTGAAACCGGTTTCGGTTAACAAAGTTTATAATCGGTTCTGGTTCCTGTTTTTTACTGGTTCCAACAGATTTTTGGTACCGGTTCGGATTTTGTCGCGTAAAGGTAGAACCAGTTCCGATTTATTTAAAAATTTGAAACCGCCTCTACCCATAGATTTGGGTATCAGCGGTTATGGTTCCGGGTTTTTTGCCCACCTATGGATCCAAGTATTCATTTGACTCAAAAAGGTGAAACGGGAAAGAAAGTCGCTTCACAAGATGGCTTTAATCCTCCGTATTCCGTAAGAAGATAATTGGACCCAGCTCGAACAAGTTAATTTCTAATGAGCCAAGCTTTTAATGGGCTAGGCAATGACCATAGTCTAAAAAGTAAGTTTGTTTTTTTTAACTTGTTTCTCATAAGTCATATCAACCACCATACGAGTATCATAACCAAACCATAAAAAAAATCAAAAATAAAAAAAAAAAGAAAGGAAGAATGATGATCATATTTTTATAGGATTTAGTGCATTTTAGTTGATTGCAATGATAAGGAAACCAACGGATACATACATGAGTAGGACAGGGTATATTGCAAGGGCTTTTCTTTTAGGGTTAACTGCTGTACTTATGAATGGATATGCAGCCCATGAGCTCCAACCCAATGTCACACAAACCACCACCATCTTCACCACAACATCATTCTTCAACATGCAGATTAGTGCTCCCACAACTAGAGGAAATAGGCAGTACCCCAATAAACTCACACTTTGGAAGAAAATTATGTGTCCACCCTGCATAACAATCCATTTCATCATAAGATTATGCATTCATTAATCCTACTTATATATATGGTCATTTTTTTTTTTTTAATTTTTGGGTGGTTTAGGATTTTGTTAAGTGTTTGTAGTACTTATTAGAAGATATGGAGCAAATTGGGAGTTCATTTGTACTAGGCACAACTTTGCATCGGTCACTTGTCTCACCAAAGAACTCAATGAGTTCGCTTGTCATGTCATCACACTACCAAAAAACAAGCGCAACCTTTTTTTATCACAAAATTTGCAAATAAGTTGCATTAGCTAAAATTGAATTAACCTAAAGCAACATTTTTGTTACATAATGCAACTTTTTTAAAAAAGTTGTATTTAAAAATGTTTCATTTGAAAAAAAAGTTACATTATTAAACAAAAAGTTGCATTATATCTAATTTAATTTCAGCAATGCAACTTTTTTTTAATTATAAAGGTTGCTTTAGGCTCAAGCATAAACATTCTATTATTTGGTTTGCATGAGTTCACTCACAAGCTAACTTCTATAATGATAAGAAACAAAACACTAACCCATGTTTTGACAATTTGACCCAATACTCCTATAACCTAGGCTCACTATTTACATGAATATAAGCCTTACCCATAATTTAATTAAACACTAAAAACATATGATTAAATTAAAACCCTACTAACCTATAACTAACTTGACCCGCAACACAACCCAACCCATCAGCATTAATCTAATAAAACTAGGGTATCCGAAATATGAATCATGTAAATATAATACCACGAAGCATAAAAGATGTTTGCTCATGTTAATTTGAATGGGCTAATTACTAGCGTTCTTACAAAATCCTAAACCACCTATAAAAAACAGTATGTATCTATACATGCATGCATGCACTTGTATGATGATGTATAATATATATTCGCGTTAATTAATTAGGAGGAGAAACTATTATTTACCAGAAGTAAGACGTTGAGTGTGAGAATAACTGCACCTGTCGCGAGTAGACCAAAGGCAACAGCAAAAACTTGAGACTGAATAAGATGATAACAAATTAATTAAGACAATCGTAACTAATAAACTTTAATTAATTGACTCCAATTATTTAATTAATAAGATTAAAAAGGTAATCAAACAAATATGTTAAGTATTAATAAATCACCTTCTGGATCGAGGCCGACCATGACAACGTGAGTCCAAGCAACACGATGAAGAAAAACGGACCCCAAAGATCCCAATCTCGCATCGCCTTCCCCGGATCTTCACGATTCGGGTTCGGAAACACGACTAATTTCAAATTACTAACAACCCTCAAAAGATCTCTTTTAACCGTGTCCCAAATGGGCTCGGTTAAGGTGTTGCGTGGCGGCCCTAAGCCGCTCACATTATTTGCATGATCACTAGGGTTAAGGTGAGATGGTGCGGTGGGTGCATGAAGAGTCGGATTTGAAACGGGGTTGGATGGGATGAAGGATACAGGGATGGAAGCAGGCGTAGGGGATGGTGAGCGAGCGGGCTGGACCGTGTGGGGGGCGAGCTGGACGCTCGCGGTGATTAGGTTTTCGATCTCGTCGATGTCGGATAGGGTGGTTTGCGGAGTCGGCACGACGGTGTCGTGGGACATTTTTGATGGAGATTGTGGTGGTTGTCGATGGGTGGATTTGAGGTTCAATACGTACGATGGTGTTTTTTTAGATCGTTGCGTGCATGGGGTTGGGAGGGGCAAGTGACAAAATAACTATTAACAGATCTTGTGTACGTGACGAGTCTGCTTTGTCTTGTTGTGTTAAACGGGTCTTCAATTTTTTTTTTAATTTATTATTAATTTTTTTGATTGTGAAAAGATGAATTAATTGTTCACTTTTATGAAAATTTAATTATGCCAGCCGTTTAAAAAAATTTAGAAAGAAATAAAGTAGCATTAAGTAATGTTTGAACATCACACACGCTATCTTAAGGTGTCAAAATTGAGATACATATTATTAAGAGTAAATTACGGTTTTGACACATGTGGTTTAACTGTTTTAGCTATTTCGATCCAAAATATAATTTTCTATCAATTCAGCCTATGTAGTTTAGATAACTAACGTTTTTGGCCCCTACCATAGTTATGTTTTGGGCCAAAACCGTTATAATAGTTAAGTTTGAGAGACAAAAATAGTTATTTGTCTAAACCACAGGGGTTGAATTGATAGAAGCTTCTATATTAGGCCGAAATAGTAAAACACTTAAATCACATGAGCCAAAACCGTAATCTACTTTATTATTATTTATAACTAGGAATTCGTGTGATTGCCATATGTTTTTGTTTATTCATATGGATTGAAATAATCCAAATCTTTGAATTCGGTGTTTTTTAGTTTTAGTTTATTATAGTAAATTTTTAATATATATAATAATTATGATTTTGGATCACGTGATTTAAGTTTTTTTAACATATTCCTTTTAATATTGAAGTTTCTATTGTTTAAATAATTAACATTTTTTTTTCACTTATAACTAAAAATGTTAAATGGTATATGACGGAAAAACCTATAAAACTTAAACCACATATGTCAAAACTGTTAATTGTTTAACAGACAATGGCTTTCTTGTTAAAAGAAATTGTTTTGGGTTAAATATATTAAAATGACTAAAATCACATGGATCAAAATCATAATTTACTCTTTAGTTTAAATTTAGCAGCTTCTTATACAAAGAACACATTAATAATCTTAACGTATTTCACGCCCTATGTTGGTTTAGGCCCCAAGCCACACACAATCAAAAACTCAAGTACAAGAAAGTTTCTGCATAAATTTTCACACACTTCATTCATAGTCATACTTACATAGTTACATATATAAAACACACCTAGAAACATGCATGGGTGAGGAATCATGTTTCCACATTCTTAACCCATTACTCCTACTTCCTAGAGCCACTACTTTCACAAATATAAACATACCTATGATCTAATTAAACATTAAAAAATATGATTAAATTAAAACTCTGCTGACCCGTAACCCGACCCGTCAAGACTAATCCAACATCCTCCTTAATCCTTGATTGTGTAAACAATTTTGAAAAATTAAAACTCGAATCACATCAGCAACATAAAACAACATATCCAAAATGGTGTTTGGCTTTTCCGTTCAGATCTAGAGGTGAACAAAAAAACCGGTTTGGGATCTCAAATCGGTTTTCAAACCGGTCCAAACCGGTTTCACCCAAACCGGTTTCCAAACCGGTCCGAACCGTAGGTTTGGAACAGGTTTGACATCCTCATCTCCCAAACCGGTTTCCAAACCGGTTTCAACCCCTCCAAACCGGTTTCAACCCGGTCCAAACCGGTCCAAACCGGTTTCAAACCGGTCCAAACCGGTTTTATAGGTTTGACATTCTCAAGCTCCCAAACCGGTTTCCAAACCGAACCGGTTTCACCCAAACCGGTTTTGACCACGCGTTGACCAAACCGGTCCGGTTTGAAAACCGCACCGGTTTGAGAAAAAAAACCGGTTTGAGCACCTCTATTCAGATCTGACCAAACCCGAATTCTTTATTCAGATACTAGGCCCGAATTCAGACATCAAATTTTTTTAAATTGGGTTATCCAATTTTACGTCCGATTAAGAGGAGCTAAGGGGCCGTTTGGTAACGTCTGAATCATTAAGTGCTGAATGATTAAGATGTCTGAATGGTTAAGAGGGTCTGAACCATTAAGTGCTGAACTAGTTAAGACTGTTTGGTTACACGTCTAAACGAAAAATAAAAAAAAATAACCTTTTAATTTTAGAACCCTACAAAATCAAACCCACCACCCGTACGCCTCCCATCGTAGACCAGCTTCCACCGCCCATCACAGCCCCGCCGCAGGCCCGCCGCCCATCACAGCCACACCTCCGTCGCCGTCACCAATGAAGGCAAGATTATCGTGATTTAGAACACACCAAGCACACTGACAAAGAGTTCACAACAACTTTGTGCAGATCCTTCATCTCCATTCTCTAGAACCCTCACAGCTATCAACAATGATCAACATCTATTTTAGGTTTTGTACTTCCCCCAAATCTGTTCCGTCATTCGAAAAATTGAAATTTCGTGATTGCATGATTCATTGGAAGAGGCAATAGATCCGTGTCTGTGAATAATGGCGGGTCCCGAAGGTTGTAGATCGACTACCGCATCACAATGGGTGCGTGGATCTAGAATTATCGTTGCAATTGTCATCGGAATTCTGCTCGGATGTGTCCTCTCCATTTTATACCCGCACGGTTTTTTCTCCGGCGACTCCTATTCTGCTTCTCGCTTCCAGAGAAGTCGTTTCTCAAATCAAAGATGGGTGGTGGATACTGGTGACGGAGACGCAAGTGGGTGGTCGACGATGGTGATGGAGACGCAGTAGGTCGAGCGAGTAAACCATTTCCTCTTTTCTTCCATTCAGACTTGTTCCCATGTCTGAACCATTCAGACATGTATTCAGACATTTCCCCCTCATTCAGATGTTATTTTTTTGTGAAACAAACAGTCTGAATCTGAAAGATTCAGATTCAGACCCATTCAGATCCATTCAGATGCTACCAAACAGCCCCTAATTGTATTTATTCATTGTTACATAACAAATAAACAAACTTACCCAGTATATTCACACTTTTCAGTAGCGTCTGGGGGATGGTTGACACAAACCTTACCCCTATTCAGTGGCGGATCCAGGATTTTTTTAAAGTGATGTCACTGTATTTGTATGTTCTAGTTTTATCGTATCGGATTTTTAAATTTTCTGGGTCGGTTGTACCATTCGGGTCGGGTAATGTTCATCACATAATTAAAAAAATATCAAATAAAAATCGTGCATAGAAATAAAAAAACACATATTATAAATTCGATAAACTTTACAAATTAAAAAAAATCAGATTTGTTCCCTACGAGTTTTCATCTTTAGAAAACGTTGCATTACATCTTCGACCGAAACTTGTTGTAATAACTCTTTTTCAACATAACAAATGCAAAAATCATTCAGGTATTCATCTCTCTTTCTCTTACTCAATTTTGTCTTCACATCGTTTATTGAAAAAAAAGTTCTTTCAACACTAGCCGTTGCAACCTGTGCTGTCACTAGACCAAAAACCGATGTTGTCACTCGAAAACACCGTTTTTAAATGTCCATATACGATGAAAAATCGACGCTGTCCCGGGACATCGGAACCTTATGAATGCCTCCGCCCCTGCCCCTATTCCAGTTGGGATAGAGAGTCTGATCCGAAGGAGTGCCCGGTTCAAAGTTATTGTTTTAAGTTGATCATCCCAACATTTTTGAAAAACAAGTAAAATAATGTTAAAATTTGTGTAATTTTACTTTGGCCCTTTGAGGGCCAACACATATATACATTATATGTGTGCACCGCAAATGAGACGTTTATTCATTGTTACATAGACGAAGCTTTTATAGGGCTGGTGGAAGGGACCCCTCTTTTTTTGTCCGTATTGTTAGTTTTTCGTTCGAAAGGTTATTTTTTATTAAAAATATTGGTTTTCACCCCATTCTTAAAAAAATTAAGATATATTCAGAGTCTCGTAAATTTCCGCCCCCTTTCAAAATGTTCAAGTTAGGTCACTTATTTTTAACTTTCTAGCCCATTTGAGAGTTCCTTCACTAGCGGTTTATCTAAATCTTATTTTCTTATAGGAATGACTGTTAAAATGTTTCATCAAACAAAGATAGTAAACTCACAACAGTGCAACACTATTTCAACACATCAATGTTGATAATCTTGATTTAAAGTCTTCAGTTAAAGCTAGATGTCTTGTAATATTTGAATTAAACAACTTAAAATATGATTAATTAAATGTTTAGGTACATGCATGTGACATAATCTCATCATTAACGAACTATAATCATGTCAACTTATATTTTAAATTTTTAATTAGTTATTATCAAAACAAACCAATTAACTAAAGTTTAAGCACTTTTTTTTCTCAACAATCTTCCTATTACGTGTCTCACTACACATCCTTGTTTCACACTGATTTACTCAAAACAATATATCAAACAATAACTTTGATTATAATGTAATTTATAAACTAATGTATATGATACATTTTTGAATGTTTCAAATCATGGGTAACATTGAAAAACTCCAAAGTCCGAACCCATTTTTCTTGGGTCTTCAAACGATGAACCGCTACTGTATCCGGCCATAACTCATGTGTGCATCTTGTTGCTGGCTCTGGATAATCATACATTGACCACTTAGCATTGTACCTGTTCTTCGCACGACGTCCCTCTCGTAGCCAGTCCCCGAAAACCTTATCTTCGGGCCCGGTCATATGTCTTTTCGGAATGTCCGAATCCTTGATCCACTCGACGATATCCCACGACACCAAGTATCCCATTCCCGACATGTAATGCACGAACGGATCCATACTAGGACATGGGACAACATACCCATAATATAAATCTTCTCTTGATAACGGGATCAATGTTTCCACCAATTTGGGTAACCTGAAATACGTGTCGTCGTCGGCTTTTATGACATAATGGTATGGTGGATTGATCGAGCCCGACCCGTTATTTAGCATATCGGGTAGGCTCGAAAAGTAAGTGTATGTCTTACCATTATCCATGTTTTCTTTGCAGTTCATTATTATGATATCATTGTGTAGCATTATCTCTAGTGCTAGTAAAATCTTTTGGTCTTCTTTTGTTAAGTTGCAAAAGACAAACTTTACATCTATTTTTGCACCTGTTACTGTCTGCGTCCCGTAAACGAGACGGAGGAAGTGACGGCGCTCGTGGTTGTCTGCGCGCGTCAGAATCCCGATGAGGATTCTGATGTCATTTTCTGATGATTTCACTGCTGGTGGTAGGGAGTTTTGAGAAGAAGGTGAATGGATGGTGCATTTGCTGATGGTTGATAGACTGTCGAATTGGATTTCGTTAACAAATGCGATAGTGATTAAGAACGCGATGAACACGGACGATACGATGACGATTTTCTTGCCATTTTCGGGTTTCGGGGCGTTCTTCATGTTGAAGATGGTTCATATAGGAAACAAGGTATGAGACTTGTTGAAGTTTTGTTAGATTTAAAGTCTATTTGATGTTAGAATTAGACATTCTTGAAGAGAAGTGTCGGATGCAAAAGCATATGTGAGTTTGAAATGACGAAATTGTCCCTTGAGATGTAAGGAGATGCAGCCTGAATTGCATAGCCTCTGGGGTGTTCTTGGTAAATTGCAAGGAGAAAGAAAAGGGTGGTGATCCTATGCCTAACTTAAATTGTAAACTAGTTGGTATTAGTAAATAGAAGGCTTTACTTGAATAGTGTATAAAGTAGTCTTGCTTTGACTTTGACTTTAATGTGTGAAAAGACAATTATGCCCTTGGAGGCAAAGAGTTGCAGGCTGATTTAGCCTAATTCTGAATTTCTGATGAGTTTGGTTGAGGATTCTTTGGTAAATTGCAGCATGTTGACCATGTGGTTATGATTCTGCACCCAACTTGTATTCTACACTAGGTGGATGAATAGACGATTGTGCCCTTGGAGTTTGAATTTTTTTTGGACGGCTAATTTTTGGATCGCTACTGGATCACTTGAGTATCATCATGCCACCAACATTACCACCCGATCATATCTACCACTAAGTCATCAGTTCGAAAAGAAACTCAATGATTTTAGAAAACCTCTTTTGAGATTCGGACACATAACCATTTGGTTCCTGGTCCTTGGAGTTTAATAGGTAAGACAAGGGCTTTTGTAGCTTGGTTGAGGATTCGAGGGTAAGTTTGGGAAATTGCTACTTCTGGCACATCAGATAACTAATACATTTGGCTTGAGCAATGCTAAAGTCAACTCTCAAAAGTCAAAACACTTTTGAGTGAATTTTAGGCATACACACATAAAGCATTTGTGGAATGTGGACCGCTGAGATTCACGATGGTGCTTCTTCACATGCACTCTTTAGATTAAATTAGTTAGTTATTATTCATGTGACATGTCTCAAATACTGTTTTATGTACATATAACGTGTTAAATTCTTAAATGATCACACTTTATATCGATCGTTTACATACTATTTTTTTCCCTTTGAGATAACGTTTTTTAATCGGATTTCTAACAACAGGACATTACAATTTTGGATCGAGTTAGGTCAATGGATAGAAATTTCGGGTTTAATGACTTTTTTTCAAAAAGCATCTGTAATTTTGAAAATTCAAGTTTCAATAATCAATTTGAAGAATTATTACAACAAAATAAATGTTTTTTCAATCAATAACAACCAAATTGTTTATTTATTATTTTTATTTCTAATCTCTTAGTTTTTCTTTATAACCCATAATAATTTATTTATCGTCGCACATTTTACTCTTTTAATATTGTTTTTGAGATGAAACGACAATGTTGAATATTTGAGATAATGTGCGAGGGTACACCAAAGAATTTAGAATCACTTTAAAACCTTGCATAGTTGCTTATGACATGTATACATGAACACGTGTTCCTTATTTTATGATTTATATCATGGTTACATTTTTTTTTGAATAATCATACACTTTCATTTATATTTTCAAACTACTCTTAAATATTTTTTCTTGTATGGATTTGAATCCAATATCTCTTATCTAAGAGAAAATGCCTCTATTAAGTAGATTAGTGTTACATTGGCACATCATGGTCACATACATTCACATTTTTTATTTTGATAACCGTAAAAATCCACTTACGTGGTAAATCATGGTTCCTTTAATATCTGAACCGATAAAAACAGGTAAAGCGCGACTATAAGCCACTGTGTCGGTGGACTCCATCACTCCAAGCATGGGGGCCACATGACCCCATAGAACCTCAACTCGTTAATAGAACGTTTATTATTAAATTTCTTTTGGCCCCATAAGATTTTTTTGAGTGATCCCATTAGTTTCATTGAATAAGATTTATAATATTAAAATTCAAGTTGATTGAATGGTTTTTGAGAGACCATGTGTTTTTCATATAAAATAGGTTCATAATTCGAATCTAAGAAGATTTTTTTAATTCCAAATTATGATCAGTTTTAACTACAAAACTAACCACAAATCCCAATTCTAATACCAATTATTCCAACTTTTTATTTCTATAACCGCATGAAGCAACACAATATTCGAGTTTTGAGAAGCATCAAAATCGATACACTCCACGTCTCCTCTAGGTGATAACTATGGCTACTACATTTTCAAATAAACATATTTTGTGAATTATTCAATTATATATGATATGCAATATTCAAGCAAACTTCTTTTTTTTTTTTTTTTTTTGTGAATAGGTGCTTGAAAATTGAAATGTAAGTTAGGTTCATATGTATATTAATTTCATAATTTGTATGTATACTTTAATTTATATGTATATAATTTAGGAATCAATAATTTAATAGTTCTTCGTATTGTTTGTTTTTAGATTATAACGTACTTCAATTATGTAATCATATGTTATTCTATTATCTGACCCGACAGACCTCATGACCTAGACACAATCTAAAAATTGTAACATAAAGTTAGTAGAAATAAAAGGACCAGAAAAAATTGACCCAATATGGAAAAAATCCTATTCTGCAACTGTCACACCCCCAATTTTCAACTAACGGAATCATACCGTTTGGGAGCATGACAAACCAGGATCTCAGATCATTAGACATAACGAAGACCTCTATATGAATTTCAAAACATACTTTGGTCTTTAAAACATAACATCAGAGTTTTCAAAATTTGCGGAAGCGTTATAAAACCAGTAATAGTTATAAAATGTAAATTACAAAACAAATCCTCAAATGTGTAATTTAAACAATAAATGATAAACATGCATGCGACTCTCTCTCCTAGTCCATGCCAGCTTTAATACGCACCTTAGCGTCCTGAGAAAACATGTAAATCAAGTCAACACAAAGGTTGGTGCATAATACAGGTTTTAAGTATTCACAATGTTCAAAACAACAGTTTGAATATCAAGTTGTAGATAACATAATCACACATGCACAGTCATGATAGCTAGTCATTTATACTATTTACATAAGTGGTCGACACCGAAGCTGACGATTGCCATGCTATAGCATGTTTTTGCCTTGCCACTATTGTCTAGTACAACAATAGTAATGTGTTGTTTGGTCAGTCAAACACCTGCGTAGATCCCATCTACCAGGTGAGGTTTGTCAAACCTAATAGATCTATTTCCAACTACCACGCTTTGCGCTACGGCAAACTAAACGGTTCGAGGTGTGTAAGGACTTTTAAATGCTATGTTGTCACATAATGTAAACAGCTAACTCATGCAAGTGATATGTATCTAAAAAGAGTTTGTTGCACATGTTTTCTCCCCCAAAACAGTTTAAAATAAGAAAGGGGCCGTGTACGCACCTTTGAGTATTGTAGAATGATCAACTACGTGAGCTCGTGTAGATAATCCTCTTACGAAGGATCTGTGATTTAAACAATAACCTAAAGTTATTCGGATAATCGTTTTGTGCTTGAAATCACACACGTGTCAACACACGTATGCTAGAGTATTAAGAATGTGTATACGTATGCACGCATGCTTTTGAAATCGTTTAGATAAAACCATATACGATTTTATTTAAATAAACGCAATTATACGCGATTTCGTTTTCGGATTAAAACATGAATTTTATTATTCTAATACGTTCGGGATGAAATTCTGGTTCCAACGCAATTCGAACGGGTTAAAACGGAGTTCGTATGCGAAAGTTATTGTAAAAATACCAAAAATGGTATTTTCCACAAAACCGGCCGAGGCACGGCTCGAACCCGCGACCTCCCGCACACAACACACACACACTACCATCTTCGCCCGCTAGGGTATCGCAACAGACTTCATAAATAAATTGTTTTAAACACCCTTTCAGTCCAAATCCCCTTTCATATTATAGCCGAAGCAAAACTTCCCAATTGGTCTCCAATTCGAACCTGATCAACCCTTAAACTATGGGGCTATTATTCCTTGAACCCAGACGCATCATATCATCGATTTAATTTAGAAATTTTTTGTTAAAATGCTACGGTTTTAAGGCTTCAACAGTTTCGAACCTAAATCCCATTCTCATCGATTCAAATTCACCCAATTCGATTGTGTTTGACTTTAAATCCATATGGTTTTCATTAAACCAACAATTTCGAACCTGTCTGTATGCCTAATTTAAATCAATAAACACCTTTGAATCAAAAACCCTAAATTCGTTCTAGTTCAAGAACCCTAAACTCAAAATCATACAATTCGTAGTTCCATGATGAAATTGACATAGTATTAACCTTAATCGGAACCCTCTGAATCTACCCATGCTATTTAATTCGATTCTTAAACCCATTTGTGTGGAAATCCCCAAAACGTTATATTACAAGAACCCTAGAAACCGACTCCCTTGAATTCTTGTAAGTTTAATGAAATCAGAATGTGGTTAAGCTTGATCGGAGTTTTCTGAAACTTCCTATGCAAGTTAATTTGATTTTTAATCCCGTTTGCCCTATAACCCCCAAATCCGATCATAGTATGAACCCTAATGATCGAACCCTTATAATTCGCAATTCTCACTTCGAATTAACATGGGTTTTTGTTTAGTCGAATGTTTTAGGTTGTGTAAACATCGATTATTACCTGTTTTGATGCCCGATTGAGATAACTCGACTTGTAGATGCAATTCGGCCAAGCTCCTAACCGATTCTTCTACTTGAACACCTTGGGATCAAATTGTTGTTTGGATTCCCCTCTGAATATGCCGAATATGGTTTCTGTGAACTTAATTTGGTGTATTATGATCGACTATACCTATTTGTGTAATGACTAGAAACGGTTTGGCTCACAAATCGTTTATTTGGATTAAATTCGCAGCTTAATGAACTAATAACGCCTGATCATCATTACTAATCATCAATGGGATGATTTAATTTCAGTTACAACTCTTATTATTGGGCAATTCGAATTTTGCCTCAATTTTCATACGAATTTTGACTCTAAAAGTCAAAACTTTGCATTTTAACCTACTTACCAACCTTATCCTTGTAATTGAGATGTTTATGGCTTGTTTTGATAAATTCTAACCCTTAGAAATTATTCTCGATCAATAACATATCACTTCGATTAATAAAATTAAACCAAAAATCCCGAATTATCATTAATTGGTTCAATTTGGAATACTATTGAGCTAAATTAATCCATTTGGGCCTCATTATTGTAATTGGGCCTACATTAAACTCATTGGGCCTATCTTGGCCTTACTGGGGCCTACTTTGGCCTTATTGGGCCTACTTGGGCCTCATTGGCCTTCCTTGGTTTCATTGGGCTTATCTTGGCCTTATTGGGCCTACTTTTGTCTTGTTGGGCCTGTGATCTCACCATATTCAGTTAGCGAAGTTAACTCAGAAAGTCGAATTGTCACAGCAACTACCTACAATGAAAGCTGCTTTAAGTGATAATTGAACTTGAGACCTTTATGTTATCTCTCATATGCTTTAATCAGTACATCACTTACTCGAAGGTTCATACGTTAACATTTAGACGCATAGAGATTAGCATACACAAATCGTATTTCATTCGTTACTTTGATATTCGAGTTGAATACGTGAGGATCGATTTCAAGGAATTACATTCGGCTTTAGGGTGAATGGAATGGGTTCAGCAGCAGCGGGAAGTTCGTTTGTGTTCGTTTATTGAATAAAGGAACGAACACGAACATAAAATTTGTGTTCGTTTAATTAAATGAACGAACATGAACACACCTAGTGTTCGTTTATTTATGTTCACGAACTGTTCGGTTATGTTCGCTTATTTGTGTTCGTTAATGTTCGTTAAATATATAATGTTAGTTTATGTTAGATTAACTATCTAATTTACGAATGATATGTATTTACATTTAAAAGACTTGTCGTTTGTATTCGTTTATGCTTGTTCAATTGTGTTTGTTTATGTTTGTTCAATAGTGTTCATGTTCGTTTATGATTGTTCAATAGTGTTAAATAATGTTCATTTATATTTTTTCGTTTATTTTGGTTCGTTTGTGTTCATTTATGTTCATGAACAGTTCGTTTAATTTAGTAAAGAACGAACACGAACATATTCATTTTCTTAATAAGCGAACACAAACACAAAATTCATGTTCGTTAATGTGTTCGTGTTCGTGTTCGGTTAAATTTTAATGAACGAGCACGAACATAGGCGAACATGCCTATGTTCGTGTTCGTTCGGTTCGTTTACATGCCTAGCCTTAATCATTATCAGGGCCAATTCGAATATGAAATGCGGTGCCCATTTTCAAACTTAATGTCAGTCATCAATTATGAGTTTTAAATGGTTTGGTTTTTGGTTTGTTCAATGTTGAAATAATTTTAATCATATTCACTAACCAAATGGATCCATAATAGGGATTTATCTAAACCAATTGATCTACATTACTATTTTTGAAAAATTATAAATCAAACACATAAAAATATTTTTACATTTCTTTTAATAGTTGAGGCCCATCAATTTTAGAAGCCATAGGCACTCGCCTAAATTTTACTTAAAGAGGGTCGGCTTTGGGGGGGACTCCGCTCCTCGTGGCAGAGCTGACAAAACAGATACATGATAAAATACGATAAGACATATTTAAAAAAAAGTACACCATGTAATTTTATACAATTTTTTAAATAATAATAGTTATGAGGCTAGATTTCATTTATCTTTTTTGTTACATAAAATATTGAAATGTCAAGCTTAAATCATCAAACCAAATATTAAACAAGTCATTTCAAGTTTTATATTTGCCTTAATCGTGTCTTCTCTAACCTGCTAAACACGTTTTACAAGCCTTACTTAATGGATGGTTGTATGGTGTCAATCCCATCACTCTTAGGCCATCCGTAGTGAGCTGTGACCCTCACCAAGTGATAGCCTAACAGGCTTCAAGCCCCTGTCAGAAATCGGAACTCGTGGGGCCTTACCGTAAAAGATCGATGAACGATTAAGCGAGACTTTGCCTTAGAGACAATGAAATGAGACCAAGAAGCTTTATTACAAAAAAGTTCTTTGAATTGAAGACCTTTTGTTTTTGCTCCCCTGGTTACTATTGCTATCACCTCAAGTGCTTTGACCCGCTCACTTTGAGTGAAGATCAATAATGGGCGGAAAGAAGTTCACCACCCCCCATACACCAGCCCCGTGACTGGGGCGTGACCGGTCTCAAGTGACAGTGGTCACGATGTGAGAGTAAGAAGAAAGGGGAAAAAAGGAGAGGTGATGGAGTGATGAGGTGGTGATGATAACACATGAAATGCCTATGTGAAGTGGTGAGGAGATGACGGTGTTGGTGTTTATGTGACGCCTATGTGATATTTACGTGAGGTGATGAGAGCTCGATGAGTACACATAGTCTTATAGTAAGTACATCTTGGTCCGTAGGTTGTATATCATGTGTATTTTTTTTTTTTTGATAAAGGACATTTGCTCGGGAAAAAATAGAACACCAACAAAAAGTTACAAGACGACTAAAGGGGAATACCCCGTCGAAACAAACAACAAAACATCCCTAGCTTTATTTTTGGTCTATTAATGTGTATTTGTGTTTGGTATATTTATGTTTTATAAATCTTTATTACGTGTTATATTCGATTTTGTATAGTTATATTATATTATCATGTTACGTTGTTAAATATTAAATTTGGTTATTCTGTTTTGGTCAAGTTACGTTTAAAACATTTTCTTATGTTTTGTTGGTTTTCTTATGGCTGTCAATTGTCTTGTAAGCGCATCATTAATTAGCTTATTAAATCATTTATGTAGCTCAAAGATTTTGATAAATATATTTTTTTCCATTGATAAAAAATTATGGCTCACAAATTCTAAAAAACATAAAATATGTTAATTTTACTCTATTTATATAATTTACTTATAATTACAGTTAACAAATGATCATCTTAAATGCCATAAATAAAAAATAATAAAAAGTATAATTCTTAGTAATGATATTTTATAACTTTGTCTCTCTTTGTTAATCAGTTTAATTATCATATCTTCCGCTAAATAAATTTAAATCTTTCACCCGTACCATTAATAAAAGATTTATTCCAACGTCAAGTAATTTTACTCTATTTATATAATTTACTTATAATTACAGTTAACAAATGATCATCTTAAATGCCATAAATAAAAAATAATAAAAAGTATAATTCTTAGTAATGATATTTTATAACTTTGTCTTTCTTTGTTAATCAGTTTAATTATCATATCTTCCACTAAATAAATTTAAATCTTTTATCCGTACCATTAATAAAAAATTTATTCCAACGTCAAATAATTGTGAAACAAAAACGTATAAGATGTGATTATTTTGAAAAAAGATAATCTTAAACAAACTTTCTAATTTGAAAATATGAATGAACTATATAATTTTCCATAGTTAAAACGATTAAATAGTAACCCGAACAGTTAAGGGCCCAAAAAACTATAGGCCCAAAAATTCGGGAGCCCTAGCGGCCTAGCCTTTTGCCTCTGGAATTCATATGTGAAGCTACCCTGCATGTAACCTTAAGTCAGACTTGTTAAATGTTAATATTAAGAGATAATCTATTTAAATTACCTCCAAACAAAGAACATCCAAACTATAAATAAAATATTAGGTTATGTGTTGTCGCCCATGAAGGAGGCGTGAGGGGCACCGGTCACGTCTCGGTGGCGCCCTCCCTCCACTACACAGGGGCGTGAGGGGCTCACTTGTGACAGTCCTTACGGCGTGAAAGAGGAAGAAAAGGGGGAAGAAAAGAGGAAAAAAGGGTGATGGAGGCGTCATGAGGGGGTGATGATAACAAATGTGGTGATGACCTAGAGTGATGATGGGGTGATGGTGTTGGTTGATTATGTGACGTCTACGTGACGACTACGTGAGGTGATGGGATGATGGATAACAGATAGCCTTATAATAATAGATCTTTCGTAGCCCTTTTAAGTTTCAACCAGAAATTCAGAAAGGAGAAAGTAGTTGAAGATGGAACATGGAAAAGGAGATACTATAGTTAACCCTGAAAAGCTACACTGTGGTTACTTCTGCAGGCTTCTAAGCTGGTTACAGAAAGCAATTGAACAAGGGTACATTCGGGATTATTTTTAGAAGTGATGTTTTTTTTTTTTTTTTCCAACCATGCATCATAAATATGCTGCATAGCTTTATTTATTTATTTTTGCTAAAATGGGTCCGTCGCTATTGTTACAGGCGACATCTGATAATCTTTTTGATTAAGGTGTTTAATTAAGTCATAAATCGCCAATGGTAGGGGTGACTGCTGATGTTTACTGTCAGAGCCGTGTCTAAGAGATTAGATGTTATATGCGAATGCTAAAAATGGGTCCTTCTATGTGCATGTGTGGTAATTAGCTTGTAACTAAATATGAAGTGAGTTATTTTGTTTTAATGACCTAAATTTTAAATTGTAATTAGTTATTGGGTCAAATGTTTAAGGAAAAAGTTTTTTTCTTTTAGCTTTTAGAAAATTCATAACTGGGTTAATATATCTAAAAAATTGGAATGTAAATTATATGTTTTTGTTGTAAAATAAATTAATATATATAATATATACATTTTTTTTAAAATTAGGATCCCTAAAAAAATAGGCCATGTGTGGTTGCACCTCCCGTACTTGCTTTAAAACCCCACTCTCTACTGCCACCTCACCTGTCTTTTGCTCAAACAAAAAAGGGTATTTAGCCCGTACAGGGTCGATGTCTAACAAGAAGGTACAAAAAGTGCAAATGTCGTCAAGGCGATGTCTGTGTAGGTAGTACAACAAAAGTGAGATGTCGCCACTGCTAGGTTTTTAACAATTAGTGATTTTTATTTGAATACATACATTAAAATATATCTTATATAAGTATTATATAAGATTAATTGTTTTTCTAATTTATTAAAATTTGTTTAAAAAAGATAATACTCTCCTTAAAGTCGTGCTCATTTTTTTCGTAGAGATCGCGCATAGAAGTGCGACATCTCTATTTTGTTGTAATACCTACACAAACATCGCCCGTATCAGTGACGATCTCTGTGCTTTTTGTATCTTTTGATCAGACATCGTCCCTAGTACGGACGATATCTCAAAATCCCATTTTTTTTCCTTTGAACAAAATACTAGGGTGCTACAGGTTCAATGAGGTTCGACCATAGGGTGGAAAAACCGAGAATATATCCCTTCCAAAGATGGCAGCAAGTTGTCCGGTTTCAATCTCTGATTCATTTTTTTAAGGGAAAATCACCAAATTAGCTAATTTGACCGGTTAAAGTGGCATTTTAGCCAATGCTTCAATTTTTCTCTCATTTTTGTCCAATCTGAAATTGCCATTTGTCAAAATATCGCTGACGAAGGTAAATATCTTCAAGTCAGAGATATTATCTTAAATAATATCTCGCCTAATATGAAAAAAATTTACACGTCAGTGAGACCATGTCGGAGATATTAAAGTTACACGTCAGAGATATATTGTGTGTAAATATCTCTGTGTTTTATTTATTTATTTATAAATAATTGTTTAAATAATTAAAATTTAGAAAAAAGTTATCAAAAATATATTGAAACAAAAATTTATTTCAGCAAATATAAATAAGAATAAATTTATAAAAAAATTTTTAAAAAAATTAAATTACATACAAACGTTTTTAAATAATTTTAAGAATTGTTTTAAAAATTTTAATTACAAATGTTTATAAATATTAAATTAGATACAAACGTTTTTAAATATTTTTAAGAATTGTTTAAAAAATTTTAATTACAATAGTTTAACTATTTAAATTAGATACCAACGTTTTTAAATATTTATAAAAATTGTTTAAAATATTTTATTAAACAAACGTTTACAAATATTAAATAATACCCAAACGTTTTCAAATGTTTATAAGTTTTTTTTTTAAAATTTATGAACAAACATTTATAAATATTAAATTAGAGACAAACATGTTCAAATAGTTTTAAGAATTGTTTAAATATTTTAAGAACAAACGTTTATAGGTATTAAATAATATACAAATGTTTGTAAATATTTATAAGATTTTTTTTAAAATTTTATGAAAAAAACGTTTATAAATATTAAATTAGATAGAAATATTTTTAAGAATTCTTTGAAAAAATTTAATTACAAGCGTTTAACTATTTAAATTAGATACCAACGTTTTTAAATATTTATAAGAATTGTTTCAAAAATTTTATGAACAAATGTTTACAGATATTAAATAATATAGAAATGTTTTTAAATTTATTTGAAAATTGTTTTAAAAATTTTATGGACAAACGTTTATAGATTTTAAATAATATAGCAACAATTTTTTATATTTATAAGAACTTTTTTTAAAATTTTATGAACAAATTTTTATAAATATGAAATTAGATACGAAAGTTTTTAAATATAAATGAAAAAATAATATGTTTTTTATAAGTATTTAGTTTTGAATAAAAACAAAAAAATAATACGTTTTTTATAATTATATTCTTTTGTTTCTAGTTATATTTATAAGTATTTTCTTTTGTATTATTAATTATGTATTGAATAAAAAATAAAAAAATTTTAAATTATGATTTTTGTATATATAAATAAATTATTTTATATCATAAAAGTGATTTATTATTATTTGTTTTTACAAAAATGTTAATTATTATTATTTATTAATATATTTATTGATTAAGAGATATTATTATCTGAAGTGGAGATATATATACCACAAAAATATCTATTGCTCATTGAATATATCTCCGACTTCAGCTGACACGAAATTTCATATTTTTATATTAAATCCACGTCGAAGATATATTATGTGATAATATCGCTGATTAAGAGATATTTTCTCGGTCAAAGGCCATTTTGGTTATTTTTTGAGACAACGGTTATTTTGGTAAAAAGGGTGGTCAAATGACTAATTTTGTGGTTTTCCAACACAAACATTGCCCCTATCAGTGATGATCTCTGTACTTTTTGTTCTTTCTCGTTAGACATCGTCTCTAGTATGGACGATATCTAAAAATCCCATTTTTTTTCCTTTGAACAAAATACTAGGGTACTATAGGTTCAATGAGGTTCGACCATAGGGTGGAAAAACCGAGAATATACCTTCCAAAGATGGCAGCAAGTTAACCGGTTTCAATCTCTAGTTCATTTTTTAATTTGTTATATCATGCAAATCTTAGTGTACTAATAATTGATTCTAAAAGATGTCACATAACATTCTCTTTTTATTTTAAAAATAAATATTTATTTTTTAATTTAAATATGAAAACTTACAATTAATGTAATTAATAACATGTATTGTTTACATAAATACACTAATTAATATTATTAATTAATAATATGATAATACTTATAATCTATGTTTAATGTTATACATACACGCACATATTATGAACATTTCTTAAAATTTTTTATTTTTAAATTTTTTTATTATAAAAAAGTATAACTGCTATTATTATTTTAATTATATAAATTTTTGAATACATAATTAAAAAAATCACATAATTCTTATTCACAAACCTGTGTAATATAACCTAGTAACTAATAATTTTGTAACAATTCTTTGGTACTCTTGATTTTAAAGGAATTCAAACTATAACCGATTGAAACATTAAGATTCCCTGTGTGCTACATTCCTAGTAACGAGAAATATTATGTAGCAGAGAAAAAAATTGATGCAAAGTATCTTATTCATGTACATTTTTATTTAGTTTTTATTATATTCTCATTTTTTTTAACTCTGAATTTTTATATATAACATTATATAAAAAAACTATAAGTAGGAGAGTTTTTATCTATAAAACAACTACAACATTATTCTATACAAAATTTTTAAAAAAATAATTTTTCCACCTCCTTGTATTTTCTAATACGTCTCTGTGTCTTTTACTCGTAATTGTGTGTTACGGTTTCTCTAAAATGATGAATTTAAAACACCTAACAGTGAAAATATACGGTTATATACCTTTAATATGTAAAATACAATAATAAAATATACATAATTTATCTAATTTATTAAAAAACAACTCCAAAATGACACCAAATGATATGTGAAACAAAATGACGAATTTATATAATATAATAATCTAAAATATGTTTTTTTAAATAATGACTTATTAAAAGGTAATGAAGTAAAGCAATTGTATCATTCTAATTTATAAAACCTAAAACTTAAATAATAACAAATTTATGTAATATATAAAAAATAATTGCAAAAACACATAATGAGCTAAAATATAAAAAGAAATGATGCCTACATGTTATACAATAACTTGAGCGTATAATACAAAATACATATATCAATATGATTTTCTAAAAACAAAATTAAAATACGCATAATTCATTAAGCTGAAACGCATGATTATCAATATAATTAGTTCTGACAAACAAAAATGATATAATAACAATATTGATTATTTTTAATGTACAAAAATAAAAATTATGTAACACTAAATTTAATACATAACAGAGACTTATCTTATTAATAACAATTAAATATAAAAAAACTAAAATAACTAATTTTGAACCACATGTTTTAAAGGGTAAAAAAGTAATTTTTCTTTAAAATAAGGAAAGTTACTTTCTTAAAATTTTAAACATGTGGATAGAATTGGTTCTTTTAGTTAAAAATAGTTTTCAATTGAACATCTCTCATACATAATAACCTGAAATAAAAAACAAAAAATATAAAAATAAGTTATGTTAAAATAAAAAATGTCACAAGTTAATCATCAAATTCCTCTCATTCTATCAAAGGAAAAAAATACTGAAATAATAATCAGGTTTTCTTAGCGTTTAATTAAAGTCATAAGAATTTTTGTCACTTTAAATTTATTCAATTTTCAGTTTGTGTTTGTTTTCTTAAAAAGTTGTTAAATTTTTTCAAAATTAATTTAGTTAGATAAAACATATGAATTTTTATTAGTAACAAGAGAAACGTTTTTAATTAAAATGTAATCGAAAACAGATATACGAATTAATAACAAAGTTTGATAATTGTAATCGAGTAAAACTAAAAATAACATTTAAATAATGTTATTTTAAAAATATTTATAAATATAAAAAAAGTTATGATCGAAACATACGTCCTTGAAATTTTATTTGTATATACATGTATTTTAAAACTTGCTTATCCACTTGTACCATTTGTCCGGTACCATGACCACCGAGGGGTGTCCCACCTTAGGAGTCACCAAACACAACCACCGACGACAACCGTCGTCAATTTCCACCATCCATCACCGTAGAACCACCATCTCAATTTGCAAGAATTACACCCTTACACCACCATATGACCAAATTTTTTGTAAGTTTAATTTTGTTATTTTAGGTAAGTTTGTTTCTTATAGATCGATATGCAGTAAACAACGACAAAAAAGACGATCACAATGCGATTAACAGAAGACCTGGATGATCTTTGATTGAAATAAACGTCATAAACCTAAAACGCACACATTACTGACATAAACCCTAAAACAAACCAAGAACAACCAAGCAAACATAACCAACCGATTACCCCGCTGCAACTAGTAGCCAGAACCATAACCGTAACCGTATCCACCATATGAACCACCGGCTTCATTGTAGTAGGTCTTGCTACTGCTGCTGCCGCTCTTCTCGTACGTCACATTGCGGACCCTCTGCTCGCTATGAACTTCTGTGTAGCCACTTTTGTCACCGACTCGAACCGTAGAGCTTTCCTTGTACTCGCTCCTTGTTCCGCTAGTTCCATTTTTCCAGTGAAAGTTACCGGTCGACGCTTTCTCCGTGGCCGTCGCTCTTCCGTAACTACCACTTTGCTTGTCGCCGTAACTGACTGTGGTTTTGGTCTCGTAGCCTCCTTTTCCTCCTCCGCCTACAACGGTTGTTGTCGACGGTACAACTACAGCGTAACCACACCTTGCAACCGGTACTGAAGCAGACTGATCAGAAGCTTTAGATCCTTTCGTCATTGTATCTGATCTGAAAGAAACAATAATATATCACAAAAAATAACAACAAATCGCAGAACAACGACGTAAAAGTTGATCAATCTCAGTAAATCGGAAAGAAAAATACAAAAAACTGAAACATATATAAGAAAAGTATCAAAATCAAAAACAAATCAAATCAAAATCAATTCAAGTATGTAATCAACGATCACGATTTCAATTAAAAAACAGAGAATATGCGTATATTCAATGTTTTTCCAACAAATTTATAGATATCAAACATTAAAAATGAAACAACAAACCGTTAAAATGACTCCATAATTGCGATTCTCATGCAGAATCAAGTATGAAGATGTATATAAAACCGAATACAAGCAAACAGTAAAAGTGAAAGCAAAATGAAATTGTCACAGCAAAGTAGATGAAATGAGGAACCTCCATCACAATTTGAAAAAAGAAACAAAGAAAATGCAGATTTCTTAGTGTTTATCCAACGCAACATCAGATATCATAGATATGAAACACAAAACAAACAACAAATCGTTTAAACGCCTTCAAAATCACGATTCATCATGCACAATGAAATGAAAATGGTGAAGAAGATGAAATGAAGAACCTGGCGAGATTGTTAAAGCGTGAATTGAAGAAAAAAATTGGGGTGTAGGGTTATTTATAGAGGGGTGAGTTGTGAAAGCTTTCGGAGGAAGAAGAAGAGGGAACGGTTCGGGTTACATTTTCCGTTACGGAGGTAATGAAATGTAACGGCCACTCACGTCTGCACCACACGAAACCCGTACACACACGATCTAATATTGTTGCAATTATCTATTTAATTTTGCCTAATATTTATCTTTCTATCCATAGTTATAAATATATCATTTAATTAATATAAATTATAAACTTCTAGTTTAATAGTAATTTTTTAACTTTTCTTATAAGATCTTGGTAAGCATATTGACTAAAACACTTATCGAGATTTTTTTCTAAGTTGTGAGTTTTCTCTTGGGTTATCAGGTCAGGTCATTACACTCTATTTTTTGTTTAAAAAGGTGATATATATGACAAGATGATCTTGAGTGACTGACCGTTTGATGTTAATGAAAATGATAATTTGAGTATTTTTGATAATAAAAACCATTTACATAATAATGTTGTTTATTGTTTCTTTAACACTTTTGCATAGACTAATTTTTAAAATCAAAATTAACTTCATGTTTATGCTTGCGATCTCAATGTACCGAAGAAAATAGCGTTTAGGCTATTTGGATCGAAATAATAATACCATCTTACATTAATTGATTAAAACGTAGTTTAGTGATTTGTAAGAGAGCATTGTTTAATCAATTTACTTATGCAAATAAGTTTATTTCAATGCAAAAACAATGATGAACACTATGATATGAAAGTAATTCAATTGATGTGTGCTTTAGAATTCTATTACAAAGAATTTAGATATGGTTCATAAGCTATTTATTAGCTAAGGGCTGTTTGGTTGGGTCTGAATTATAAGGTGCTGAATGGTTAAGATGTCTGAATGCTTAAGAGTGTCTGAATGATTAATTGTTGAACCAATTAAGGGTGTTTGGTTAACACATCTGAATAAAACTAAAAAAAATCCCCATTTTCTCTCAAAACCCTACTCACCCCGTCTTCTTCCCGTCGCCTTCATGAGCCGTCGGCAAGCGCCGTCGGCGAGCACCACTGCGAGCACCATACTGAAGTCGTCCACCCCTTCGGATCTTTCGCAACCCATCGTCGATCACCACCGCGAGCACCATACCGCGAGCCGCATCCATCGTCGATTAGGGTTTCGCCGCATCCATCGTCATTCCCTGTGGTGTGAACCATCGAGCGATGGTGGGGACGCGATGGTGCATCCCATCGTCGATTAGGGTTTCGCCGCATCCATCGTCATCCCCTGTGGTGTGAACCATCGAGTGATGGTGGTGGCTGGATGGAGTCGTCGGTGGTGCCTGGATGGAGTCGACTCGATGGTGGCTGGATGGAGTCGTCGGTGGTGGCTGATGGGTTTCCGAAACACACGGTGGATTGGGAATGACTTCAAGTCTCATTCAGACTCTTCTTCAAACTGAACCATTCAGATCCGAATTGAACCATTCAGAGGCATCATTTTACCCAAACAAACACCATTGCCTCTTACCGATTCAGAGGCAAACAAACACCCCCTAAGATGTTGTAAAATAATTTAAGATAATTATAAAAATTACATATAGAAATAAACAAGTAAAGATCTTCATCTTATCATTACTTGATCTTCTTTTTATGATAAACTTGTATTTCTACGATTACAACTTCTGATGAGCTTGTTTTTCTACTATTGCAACTTCCTCATGAGCCGGAATGCATTCCTCAATGGTAAGTTGTTAAGTCGTGATAAATAACTCTGTCATCATCAGTTATAATCTATCAAAAAAAATTTCTTTGCAATAGTTATTTTTTTATCAACAATATTTAGGGATCGTTTGGTTGTGTCTGAATCATTAAGTGCTAAATGGTTAAGATGTCTGAATGATTAAGAGGGTCTAAACCATTAAGTGTTGAACCGATTAAGATTGTTTGGTTGCACATCTAAATGAAAATAAAAAATAAAAAAATTTTTTTTTTAAAAAACCCTTGCCGCTGTTTACAGCCCTCATGGAACCACCGACCGTTTACAGCCCTCATGGAACCGCCGCTGTTTACTGCCCTCATGATTGAGCCACCTAATCGAAGCAACACCATCGATTTAACCACCTAATTGGGACCACAAGTCGTCGTCGATGTTCGAAAAACCATCGCAAATCGGTCGACAATGGTGAGGTGTTCGAACAACCATCGCAGAGGAAGAGGGGTGTAGCTGCAAACGGTGAGGTGGTGGTGCAGCGACGGTGGTGGCTGATGAATCTTCTCATACCATAGACGTCTACATCAAATGTTGATTCAGATTCAGACGTTTTTTTTCACGAAACAAACGGTCATTTTAGATTCAGACCCATTCAAATCCAAACAAACAACCCTTATTCCCTTAAGTTACTAGTAATAGCACTTATTTATCGACTGTTTTAATACTAGCTATTCTAATTATAAGGAACATCTTTCCACATTTAAGTTTTCTTTATTGGTATTATCTTCTTATTAGTAAAAAGCTAGTTACTCATTGTTGCAATCACCTATTTAGTATTAAGCTTCAATATACACTACTTGTATTTGACATTTTTGATAACTCTCTTTCATAATCACAAAGGGTTGGTCATCAAAGAAGGGTTAGACTGGGTATAGATCAAATAATAACGTACGAACACAATAACAATGACGACCATAGAACTTGACAGTTTTTCTAACAAACACTATCGTATAATGATCTCGACAGACAGAACCTAGCTAACACAAACCTAAGTTATTCTTCTGTATTAAACACGCCTCTTCTTTCATTGTATTCTCTTTGTAGACAATGAATTATTCACACTCAAAGAATGATCTTTAAATGGTGAGTTTTTCTTTCACGAACATGCAGGTTTAGTATATCTCATAACCAATTATGCAAATTGAGGAGGAAAGTAAGCTATTGGAATTGAGTGACTTCTCTGTGAAGTTTTCACTCATGACACAAAAAGACAAAAAAAAATGTCATATTTTAGAGAACAAAGCAAACAATATTGATGGCAAGACCATATGTTACAAATGAGGAGTCCCTAGGGTGTTTAAGATGGCATCTTAAGTAAATCTCACCATCTGAAAGTCTTTGTAATAACCTACGCGAATCCAAAATTTATAATAGACATGAGAAATGTTTAGTTTATAAAGATGATACGATTCAAATAACGTGTATTGGTTGCATTAGTTTTATATGAAAGGAGAACTCCACTCGTAATTGTGGTTCGGTGGCTATCCAAGGATGGATGATCCCTTAAAAAATTATCAGTAGAATCAAATATGTAAATTGGTGAGCATAATGACCAATATTAATGGTATGATATAGCAGATGTTGAAAGAGTGAACTTTGAAGTAACTTTGAAGCTCAAGCCTTGAAAATATAACTTTTAACAAACCAGCCTTGAAAATATTACTTTAAACTAGCGAAATTCAAGCACGGGCCTAAGCCCTAATTAGTCAAAACGAGCTGAACTCGAGTCTTAACGAGCTTATAATCTGCTCATCTCTCATCTCCTTCACACCCTTAGGAGTTTATTTTTATCTCCATCCATCCTTCTAATGACATAGGTTTTAATTAATAACTCTTACTAAAAGGATGAATATATAGATATTAATTAATAACTTCTGGCTAAAAGGCTGAACCTATTCATGTGTGTTAAACGGTCTTTTTCCGTCTATCAATGATAAATTTTTGAACCAAAATGTTATTTTTTAGTTAAAAATATGGGTTTCATTCCAATTCGTTTCAAAATTTTAACATGTATTTAAAGTCACATAAATTTCCGCCTCCTCCCATAACAATGAAACTCCGACACTGATTTGGATCAAACGATGCTATCTTTGAACGATATTAAATTTGACCTTAGATAACAATTAGCTGAAATGTTCTTTACATTTGGATCCATCATCAAATTCTTCACTTAAATTTGTTATGTTTATAGAAACCATTTTGCAATTCCAATAAAGTTTCTTTATATGATATAATCATCTCTCTTTCGCTAGTCACAATTCATAAAAGTTAAAAACCATCCGTCCATCTCAGGACGGATCATGAGGTGCGGGCATTTGTTCTCACCAAAAACCAATGGCGCGCAGGGTCGACGGAACCATCGCCATATGAACATCCTCACCATGGCTAACCACTTTGAACTCCAGAGTCCAGCCAATCAATTACCATAGAACCATCGCCAACAAACAAATATAAAGTTAACAAAGGCAAAAGATGGCCATTAACAAACAAAAGAAGATCTGCATGATCTTTAATTCCAACAAAAGTCATAAATCTAACACATAAAAAACCTAAAATTAACCAAAATCATTACCAGACGAACATAATTACCCACTGCAATTAGCAGTCAGAATCATAACCATACGAACCACCGTCATCATTTGAAGTACGTTATGTATTTCTTGCTGTTGCAACCACTCTTGTCGTAAGTCACGTTACGGACCCTCTGCTCGCTATAAACCTCCGTATAGCCACTTTTGTCACCGACTCGAACCGTCGAGCTCTGCTTGTACTCGCTCTTTGTTCCGGTAGTACCATTTTTCCAGTGAAACTTTCCGGCCGACGCCTTCTCCTTAGTCGTCGCTTTTCCGTAGCAACCACTCTGCTTGTCGCCGTAACTGATTCTGGATTTCGTCTGGTAGCTTCCTTCTCCTCCGCCGCTTCCTTTGAAAGTCACGGTTGTTTTCGCCGGTGCACATGAGATGTAACCGATCGTTGCAACAGATTTTGAAGCGGACTTGCCGGAAGCTTTAGATCCTTTCGTCATTGCTACAGATCTGTAAGAAAGAATGACAGATTACAAACATTTAAAAACAAAATTGAATTAATAACAAAGAATCGATTATTAGAAAAATGTATTTCTTGCTGATTGTGGATTTCGTCTGGTAGCTTCCTTCTCCTCCGCCGCTTCCTTTGAAAGTCACGGTTGTTTTCGCCGGTACATATGAGATGTAACCGATCGTTGCAACAGATTTTGAAGCGGACTTGCCGGAAGCTTTAGATCCTTTATTCATTGCTACAGATCTGTAAGAAAGAATGACAGATTACAAACATTTAAAAACAAAATTGAATTAATAACAAAGAATCGATAATTAGAAAAATGGACATGCAATTTGAAAGAATTTGAAATTGTAATCTATGATGAAGAAGAATCAAATATGATTGAAACGGTGAAGAAGATGAATGGGGTGGGGACTGGGGGTTGTTTATATAATAAGGGAAAGCTTGCAGGGGAAGGAAAGGTGAAAGGTGAAAGGTGAAAGGTGCGCACTTCCACTACAGGGATTACGTGATAATTGGATGCAACCCTCCACTAACGTTTACTATTTACAGTTTATTTTTTAAAAACGAAAACGATCTTTCGTAAAACGTATCTGTCTTAACATGGCCCACTGAACATACATAAGACGCGATCTCCCCATATGAGTGAAAACCTTTGTAATAGGTAAACTCTCGTCCTCGTTGATACAGAACCCGAGATTAATCTTAAGATTCACTCTCTCACCTAGATGTCCTTTAAATCGCTCCTGACAAAACTCAAACACATCACCTCTCGATCATAAGATGAAACCAACTAGTAGTCTGAATTCGCAGAACTACAGTTTTTTTTGTAACCATGGATTGAGATTGATACTGATACCAAAAATATTGGTTAAAAAGAATTTTTAAAACTTTTGAAACTTACACAAACAGATTCTGAGTTAACTTATTTCGATGGTATTGGAATCGTATTTTTGAATAATACAATATTAACCTTTTAGTTTTAGCTTTAACAACTGATTTTATAGTTTAGTTTTTATGACTTGGTTTTTAACTTTTAGGTTTTTTGCTTTAAGGTTTAGGGTTTGTTTTAAAAGTTTTGGTTTTAATATTTGGGTTTATTTTTTATGATTTAAGGTTTGTGTTTTATACTTCGACAAGCCGGTTCTAATGATGGAAAAAATAATTCAATCGAAGTTTGTTTGGGTTGGTTTTCGAGTATTTTTAAATTTATTAGCTTTCTTAGGCAAATTAATTTTTTTAAGGAAACATTTTTTTCTAACAATATAATATATTTTTAAATAATACGATACATGTTACTCTCTAGTGTCTTCTTATTTTCCTTGTTTTTCTATTATTAAATAATAATAATAATATGAAAATAATATATTTTTAAATATATTATAGTTATTACGACATTAATTTAACGATTATAAATTATTAAGTTTTCTAACGTTACAACTCACAAAATAAACCAATAATGTTTTTAAATTATAATCATTTACTTTTTGAAACGGTTACTAATCTACTGTTATTAACAATATATGCCTGTGTTTTGAGGAATTTGAGTACTGAATTAGTATGAACCACGTATAATTTCAAACAAATAAGGTGTGTATGGTTAATATTCAAAAATAAAACATCAATTAACATTTTGATTCCAAGTAATAATTTAAAAAATTAAATGGAGACATAAAGGCAAACTCATCAATATAGATAATGATTTTTTTTTAACAGCCAAAAGAGTATTTATATCAAAGGAAAACTAGCAAGGAGCTAGCATGTAGAAACAACAGTTAAATAAAAGAAAAATTACACCAAGAGTTCTAGTATGAATCTTCCCCATGTTCTTAACCCATAGATAAGACAATTTTTATATCGCCCAGTATTTCCATCGGATCCAAAGCTTTATTTTCAAATACTTTTGCATTCCTTCATTTCCAAATGCACCAAAGAATTGTGACAAAGATGGCATGAAGTAATTTTTATGCATTGTGGAGAAAGGCCATGAGTTTTGTAGGATTATGATATCTCTGATCGATAAGATCAACTCCTTTGGAACTTTGCACCACATGAAGACCTTGTCCCATACAAAACTTGCAATTCCACACCTTAGAAGTAAGTGTACGGAGGATTTAGAGTGAACCGAACAAATGAACACATAGAATTGATAGAGATTCCTCGCTTGATTAGACATTCCTTGGAAGGGATACGATCCAAACCCGCACGCCATGCAAAAGCATTAACCTTTAGGGGTCCCATTTATTCTAAGGGATTTTAAAGTTATCAGAGGGGAGTAACCTGTCTTCGATAAGAACTCGTACCGATTCAACTGAGAATTCAATTGGATTTGTGGCTCTCCATACCCATTTATCACGCTCTATCTGAAGAGTAATAGGAGAAATAAGATGTTTACAATGAGAGATCATGTGGAAGATTGTAGGTCCGAGCCCACCTCAGGAGGAACCCCACAACTGGGTAAACCCCTGACCTTGCTTCAGCAAATATGTCTCAGCCCGGATTCGAACCCAAGATCTCCCATAGGAAACTCAAGAGGGTAACCTTTAGCAAGTATTTTATATGTCTTTGATTTTGGCTTTCTAAAAATTTTCAAATCATTTAACTTTTTCTATCTACATTCAATAGGTATAAAAATACTTCAATCACTCAAACAGTGGCGTTTCGATAATTTAGACATAGATCATCATAAATTCTTTTTACTTGAAATGTTGTAAGCAGAAAAGAGCACTAAATTTAAGAGATTTGTTTACGGATATGAGTTTTTATTAAATTTGAGAGAGTTGCTTATATATTTTAGTTTTTGTTTTAATTCAAACGATTGGTTGCCGGCTATAAGCATTTTGACTGTAATTTTTTCTATTATATTGTAGGGATTTTATATTTTTATAAAAAAATTGTATATAGTTTGTGTTGATATATTTGATTCCGTTATGTAACTTATGCTTTTGCAAATGATATATAATAATCGTTATCGAGGGTGTACTGTGATAACCCGCCGCAACGCGTTGTTTGAATAAACCTGGTTATTATTATATATATTAAAAGGCAACACAATTGAATAGTAATTATATATATATTATATTGAAATACTAAATATATTATATTATATTGATTTGTAAATATTAAATATATGTATAGTTTAAAAAATGTGGTTTTTTCTAGGGTTTCGTTGGTGTTTAGAGAAGGCAACAATAATTTATTTGTTCTCATAAAAAATCAATGTTTGTTTAAAGATTTGTGTTTTTTTTAATTCATTCAATTTGTTGCCAATGATAAATATTTTGTGACTAATTTTTTCTATTATTTTCGTAATGTATTTGCATGAATTTTGTATGATTTTTTAATGACAAATTTGTATAGGGTTCATGATAAGAAATTTGATTTTGTTATATAACTTATGCTTTTGCAAATAATATATAATACACATTCTCGAGAGTCTATTGTGATAACCCGCCGCAACACACGGGGGAAAAACATATTTAATATAAATTATAAACTTCTAGTTTAACACCAACTTTTTAACCTTTTTATAATAGGTCGTGGTTAGCATCTTGGCTAAAACAATTATTGAGATTTTTTTCTAAATTGTGAATTTCCTCTTGGGTTGGTAGGTCAGATCATTATACCTATTCTTTACGCAGAATGGTGATATATATGACAGGATGATCCTAGGTGACCGATCGTTTGATGTTAAAGAAAATGATAATTTTGAGTATTTTTGATCAATAAAAACCATTTACATAATAATATTGTTTATTGTTTCTTTAACAATTTTGTATAGATTAATTTTTTAAAATCAAAATTAACGTGATGTTTTAGGCGTTTGAAGATGATTTGTTGACCGTTTGGAGTGATTTTTTAGGCGTGGGTGGGTTGGGCGTGACCACTTGACATTTTCACTACAAGTGATCGAGTGAGTGGTGTTGGTGGATGCTTACGTAGCGTCTAGATGGGCTAGGTGGAGTGACTCCAACCACTTAGCATACCTCATGGTATTAGGCTATTTGGATAGAAATACTAATATTATCTTACATTAATTGATTAACACGTAGTTTAGATGTGTAAGAGAGCATAGTTTAGCCCATTTACTTGAGAAAACAAGTTTAGTTCAAAGCAAAAACAATGATGAACACTTTAATATGAAAGTAATTAAATTGACGTGTGCTTGTAACCTTCCTCATTTGACTTTTCTTTGGCCTGGTGGGCATGAAAAAGAAGACTGGAAGAGGGGTTTCTATTGTTGGAAATTTAATAAATTTGATTAATTATCAAATTTAATTTGAATTAAAATCAAGACTCTTTATCTAACTAAATTAAATCAAGACTCTTCAAATTACATGTATTGATTATATGTATTATGTCAAGACTATTCAAATTACATATATTGATTATATGTATTATGACAAGACTCTTGGAATTACCAACTTGTTGTATAAATACAAGACAATTAGTGTCTTGTTTTGGTGAAGAAAAGAATACTACATACCATTTCACACAAACTTAGAAAAATTTCCAACCTTATCAACTCTTCAAGCTCTCGCTTAAGCCACTAAGTGGAAGATACACTAGGAGGAAAACATCGGCAAGATGCTTGATTGAAGACTCGACATTAAATATTCTCTACTCAAGAAAGCTAATTAGAGTACCCAATGAAGACATTGATCAAAACAAATTTGTTATATAAATTAGAAATCTATATTCTTTTATTTTAGTCTTGTAACCGGTAATGTACTAGATTATTTCTTACTAATAACGAGAGAATCGTTATTATTTATATTTGATTATTGTTTTATAATAAAAAACGTGAACCCATTTCCTACATCTATTAATAGAATTTAGATATAGTTCATAAGCTATTTATTAGCTAAGATGTTGTAAAACAATTTAAGATAATTATAAAGATTACATATAGAAATAAACAAGTTAAGATCTTCATCTTATCATTACTTGATTTATTTATGATAAACTTGTATTTCTACTATTAAAACTTCTGATGAGCTTGTTTTTCTACTATTGCAACTTCCTCATGAGCCGGAATGCATTCCTCAATAGTAAGTTGTTTAGTCGTGACAAATAACTCTGTCATCATCAGTTATAATCTATCAAAAAAATAATATTCTTAGCAATAGTTATTTATTATTATTTTTATCAACAAGTTACTAGTAATAGCACTTATTTATCGACTGTTTTAATACTAGCTATTCTAATTATAAGGAACACCTTTCCACATTTAAGTTTTCTTTATTGGTATTATCTTCTTATTAGTAAAAAGCTAGTTACTCATTGTTGCAATCACCTATTTAGTATTAAGCTTCAATATACACTACTTGTATTTGACTTTTTCGATAACTCTCTTTCATAATCACAAAGGGTTGGTCATCAAAGAAGGGTTAGACTGGGTATAGATCAAATAATAACGTACGAACACAATAACAATGACGACCATAGAACTTGACGGTTTTTCTAACAAACACTATCGTATAATCGATCTCGACAGACAGAACCTAGCTAACACAAACCTAAGTTATTCTTCTGTATTAAACACGCCTCTTCTTTCATTGTATTCTCCTTCTACAACGAATTATTCACATACAAAGCTTTAGTGCAACATTGTGGTTCACCATTTATACGAATAATCTTTAAATGGTGAGTTTTTCTTTCACGAACATGCAGGTCTAGTATATCTCATAACCAATTATGCAAACTAGGTTTAATCCCACCCGCGCTTTGCGGCGGGTTATCACAGTACACTCCCGAGAACGGGTGTTATATATCATTTGCAAAAGTATAAGTTACATAGCAAAATCAAATATCTCATCACAAACTCTATACAATTTTTCATAAAAACATAAAATTATACAAAATCTTGACAAATATGTTACAAAAATATTAGACAAAATTACTTACAAAATCTTTCTCACCGACAACCAATCGTTTGAATTAAAACCAAAACCCAAATCTTTAAGCAAATCTCTCAAATTTAGTACCCTCATCTCCGTTTACTGCCTTTGAAAGCCAAAAAAACTTTTGGTAGTCCAAATCTAATTTATTAAAACGTCAACACATGAAACGGACATCACATGAAACCTGGATAAAAAAATTAGGATTTGAATAAACAAATCAATTTTAATGTCGGTTAGCATGGACCACATGTTTATTTTCAATATTCCAAATAGACGGCTCAGGTTAGGGTTTAAGGGTTTTCTCTCTAAGATGGGGTTTTCACTGATATTAATAATATCATTATTTAATTATTATTAATATTATATAAAAGTTTTAGTGGCCAAAATAAAAAAAACAAAGCTTTATATTATATAAAAGTTTTAGTGACAAGAATGGAAAAAACAATACTTTAAAAAGTTTTAGTAGCCAAAATCGAAAAAACAAAACTTTATGTTATATAAAAGTTTTAGTGGCCAAGATCGAAAAAACAAAACTTTAAAATTTTTAGTGGCCAAGATCGAAAAATAAAACTTTATATTATATAAAAGTTTTAGTGACCAAAATCGAAAAAACAAAACTTTACTATTACGTTTTAGTGGCCAAAATCGAAAAAACAAAAATTTATATTATATAAAAGTTTTAGTGGCCAAAATATAAAAAAACAAAACTTTAAAAAGTTTTAGTGGCCAAAACCTAAAAAACAAAACTTTATATTATATAAAAGTTTTAGTGACAAAAATAAAAAAAACAAAACTTTAAAAGTTTTAGTGGCCAAAATTGAAAAACCAAAACTTTATATTATATAAAAGTTTTAGTGACCAAATTCAAAAAAACAAAACTGTACTAATATAAAAGTTTTAGTGACGAAAATCGAAAAAACAAAACTTTAAAAGTTTTAGTGGCCAAAATCAAAAAGACAACTTTATATTATATAAAAGTATATTATTATTAATATTATTATATAAAAATTTTAGTGGCCAAAATCAGAAAAACAAAACTTAACAAAACTTTGTGTTCAAATTGTAAATAAAAAAACTATACTATTTCTTTCGATGTGTTTTAACATATATAATAATATATAAAAGTATATTATTATTATATTATATAAAAGTTTTAGTGGCCAAAACAGAAATACAAAACTTAACAAAACTTTGTGTTCAAATTGTAAATAAAAAAACTTACTATTCCTTTCAATGTGTTTTAATATATATAATAATTGAAGAGGAAAGTAAGCTATTGGAATTGAGTGACTTTTGTGTGAAGTTTTCACTCAGGACACAAAAAGACAAAAAAAATCTGTCATATTTTAGAGAACAAAGCAAACAGTATTGATGGCAAGACCATATGTTACAAATGGTGTTAGTCGCTTTTGTGCCATTCAGAACAGTCAGGCAAACCTAGCTAAAGATGAGGAGTCCCTAGGGTGTTCAAAGATGATGGGTCTGCAAGTCTTTGTAATAACCTAGGCGAATCTTGTATTTATAATAGTCATGAGAAATGTTTAGTTTATAAAGATGATACGATTCAAATAGCGTGTATTGAACTATTGGGTGCATTAGTTTTATATGAAAGGAAAACTCCACTCGTAATTGTGATTTGATGGGCTATCCAAGGATGGATGATCCCTTAAAAAATTACCACTAGAAGCAAATACGCAAATTGGTGAGCATAATGACCAATATTAATGGTATGATATAGCATATGTTAAAAGGGTGAACTTCGAAATAATTTTAAAGCACAAGCCTTGAAAATAAAACTCTTAATAAGCAAAACTCGAACTCGAGCTCAAGCCCTAACTAGTCAAAACGAGACGAACTCAAGTCTTAACAAGCTTGAAATCGGCTGGTCTCTCGCCTCGTTTACACTCTTAATTAGGAGTTTATTTGTATCTCCATCCAACCTTGTAATGACATAAGTATTAATTAACAACTTCTTACTAAAAGGCTGAACCTTTTCATGTGTGTTAAACGGTGTCTTTTCGTGAGTGTGTGGATCAAACGATTATGGTTAGATTTTGAACGATATAAAGTTTGACCGTAGATAACAATTAGTTGAAATGTTCTTCACATTTCGATCCATCATCAAATTCTTCACGAATTTGTTATGTTTATAGAAACCATTTTGCAATTCCATTAAAGTTTATTTATATGATATAATCACTTCTCCTTCCCTAGTCACAACTCATAATTCATAAAAACCATCCTTCCCTCCAATGGACGGACGGACCATCAGGTGTGGGCATTGATCCACACCGAAAGACGTGAAGGGCGGATCGACGAAATAAAAACAAACCCCTCTCATCTTTGCCGGTAAAATCAAGCCTTGAACTACAATTGCCCCTTCAACAAATTTTGATAGTTTGACACATGGTTTCATTTTCTTGGTTAGCACAGTTTGGTAGGTGAGTGCGAGCCACTCACTATGCGAACATCCCAACCATGGCTAACCACTTTGAACTCCAGAGTCCAGCCAATCAATTACCATAGAACCATCGCCAACAAACAAATATAAAGTAAACAAAGGCTAAAGATGGCCATTGACAAACAAAAGAAGATCTGCATGATCTTTAATTCCAACAAAAGTCATAAATCTAACACATAAAACCCTAAAATTAACCAAAATCATTACCAGACGAACATAATTACCCACTGAAATTAGTTGTCAGAATCATAACCATACGAACAACCGTCGTCATTGGCGTACGTTATGTATTTCTTGCTGTTGCAACCACTCTTGTCGTAAGTCACATTACGGACCGTCTGCTCGCTATAAACCTCCGTATAGCCACTTTTGTCACCGACTCGAACCGTCGAGCTCTGCTTGTACTCGCTCTTTGTTCCGGTAGTTCCATTTTTCCAGTGAAACTTTCCGGCCGACGCCTTCTCCTTAGTCGTCGCTTTTCCGTAGCAACCACTCCGCTTGTCGCCGTAACTGATTCTGGATTTCGTCTGGTAGCTTCCTTCTCCTCCGCCGCTTCCTTTGAAAGTCACGGTTGTTTTCGCCGGTACACATGAGATGTAACCGATCGTTGCAACAGCTTTTGAAGCGGACTTGCCGGAAGCTTTAGATCCTTTCGTCATTGCTACTGATCTGTAAGGAGAATAACAGATTAGAAAGATTTAAAAACAAAATTGAATGAATAACAAAGAATTGATTATTAGAAAAATGGACATGCAATTTGAAATTGTGATGTATGATGAAGAAGAATGAAAGATGATTGAAAGGGTGAAGAAGATGAATGGGGTGGGGGTTGTTTATATAGTAAGGGAAAGCTTGCAGGGGAAGGAGAAGACGAAAGGTGCAGGGTACACTTCCGTTGCAGGGATATTACGTGATTAGATGCAACCCTCCACTAACGTTTACTGTTTACAGTTTTTTTTTTTTTTTTTTTTAAGTAAACTTCTCTTTTTCTTCCAGTGGTATGACAAAAGTAACTATTTTCATCCAAATTTTGAAATTTTGCAATTTTCCTCCATTAGTTTCAGAAAATTAACCATTTTCATTCAAAGTTCATTTAAACTTTGGATGAAAATGGTTACTTTTGTCAAACCCCAGGGACTAAAATGGTTAATTTTCTGAAACTAATGGAGGAAAATTGCAAAATTTCAAAATTTGGATGAAAATGGTTACTTTTGTCAAACCACAGGGAGCAAAAGAGAAGTTTACTCTTTTTTTTTTTTATTAACAACGACAATCGTGTATGACGTATCTTAACAAGGTTGATCGGAAAGAGGTATGATGCGATCACATCAAATGCACGGAAAACCCCTTAAATGAGTAAACATTCGTCCTATATGACTCAAACTCATGACCTCTCAGTTAAAAGAGGAAACTCTAATCAGTAGGATAAATTCACAGAACTACATTTTTTTTTGTCGCCATTGATTGGGATTGATATTGATAGTGATACTAAAAATATTGGTTAAAAAGAATTTTTAAAGCTTTTAAAACTAATACAAACGGACTCTGATTTAACTTATTTCGATGGTATTGCAATCATCTTTTCGAATCCTACAATATTAGTCTTTTGGTTTAGCTTTAACAACTTATTTTATAGTTTAGTTTTTATGCTTGGTTTTTAACATTAGGATTTTTGCTTTAAGGTTTAAAGTTTGTTTTAAAAGTTTTGGTTTTAATATTTGAGTTTATTTTTTATGATTTTCGACAAACCGGTTCCAATAATGCAAAAAATAATTTAATCGAAGCTTGTATGAGTTGGTTTACGATTTTTTAAAAATCATTTTTAGTCTTTTTAGGTAAAATATATTTTTTAAGAGAATAATCTCATATCAAAATAATATATTTTCAAATAATACGATACAAGTCACTCTCTACTCTCTAACGTCTTATTATTTTCCTCGTTTTTCTATTATTAATTAAATAATAATAATATGAAAATAATATATTTTTAAATATTTAATATAAATTTAGTAATATATATTATAGTTATTATGACATTAATTTAACGATTATATATTGTTAACTTCTCTAACGTAATACCATTAATGCTAAAAAAAAACACAACTAAAATTCAACTCACAAAATAAACCAATTATGTTTTAAAATTAAGATCATCTATTTTTTTATACTATGTTTTAAAATTAAGATCATTTATTTTTTTTTATACGGTTACTAATCTACTGCCATTAACAATAAATACCTGTGTTCTGAGGAATTTGAGTCCTGAATTAGTATGAACCACGTATAATTTCAAACAAATAAGGTGTGTGTGATTACTTTTTTTTTTGAACGGCATGTGTGTGATTACTTAATATTCAAAAATAAAACATCAATTAATATTTGTTTCCAAGTAATAATAGTCAGATAGAGCTTGCTTGCGCATGTTGTTTTAAAAATTGAAGTTTTTAACTACTTTTGATTTTTTAAGTTCTTTTTCTTTTGTCTTTGATTAATATGATATTTTATTATTTAGTATAGTCATTGATTAAATTTTTAAGGTGTTTATTTATCTTATCTTTGTTGATTTTTGTTGTTATTTATTTATTAACTAGGGTAGTAGCCCGGGTTGAATGAGATTAATAAGTATTCAATAATATAAATTTAATAACTGTAAATGATTTTTTGATTTAAAATATGATCAATATTGCATAGAAATTTAAATTATAATATTGTATTTTTAAAAATTCCTTTTTCAAAGTTTGGTTTTTAAACATTTCATTTTAAAAATTTTGATTTAAAAAATAAATAATTTTACACAAAATTATAGGATGTTATTCAATTGTTACACAAGTTGATAAAGAAAAAAATAAATAATTAATAATAATAACTTATAAATTATAAAAAAAGATGTCATAAATTATAAATTATTGGATAATTTTTATATTTTATAATAATTTGATTTATCAAAAGTGTGCTTTTTAGTATTAAAATATTTTTTATTATATTAAGAAATCCTTTCTAGTTATAAAAGATTATGTAATGTATTTTTTTTAATATTAAGAATTTTTTTAATTGAAAAGGGCATAAAGAATATGTAATTATATAATAGTGTTTAATAAAGTTATGTATTTATTAGGAAAGAGAAGCGAGAAAATAATGTGAAGATAATCTAGATTTTTGATAACTGTTACTCAATTATTTTGATTTATTAAGTATAATAGATTTGATATTTTAATACCAATTAATTTATTTGATTTTTGAATTATTCATTTTTATTAAAGGCTAATTTTATTTTTGAACATTTATTGCATATAAGCTTCTAAAATTGTTTATGACATATGTTTTGTTAAATCTTCAATTGTCGTTGATATGATAATAATACATTATCCTTTTTAGTTGCACTTTATTAGACTATCAACAGCGGTCACCCCACTGAGAATCCCTTCCTACTGAAATTTCTTGCTATGTCATAACCCTTCTGAAAAACCTTAAACACCACAGTGTTCACCCCACAGAAAAATAAAACACTTCCCTACTATTCCACATCATCAACATTATTTAAATTTAATTGATTTATTTATTTTTATTGTTGCAAACTAAAAAGAGTAAATTACGGTTTTGGCCCCCGTGGTTTGAGTATTTTAACTATTTTGGCCCAAAATAGAATCAATTATCAATTCAGCCCATGTGGTTTAAAAAACTATCGGTTTTGGCCCCTCAAACTTAACTATTATAACGGTTTTGGCCCAAAATTTAACTATGGTTAGGGGCCAAAAACGATAGTTTTCTAAACCACAGGGGCTGAATTGATAGAAGATTCTATTTTGGGCCAAAATAATTAAAACACTCAAACCACAGGGGTCAAAACCGTAATTTACTCAACTAAAAAATAATAACTTTGTGATTTAATTAAACCATTCAAATAAAAATACAACTAAAATAAAAGTTACATTGCAAAGCTAAATAAAATAAACCATAGAAAAAAAAACTAACAATTCAAATAAAAATAAAATTTAACGATATTTATCAAAGAGTTTCTTTTTCATTTTTTTCATTATTGAACGTTCTTCCTCGTCGAGTTCTTCGGGAAGCAAAGCCTCCATTGTTCTGAGGTCGGCTCGGAAAGTTTTCTCTTCGTGAATTTGAAGCTTTATTTCGTGCATTTTTTCTTATCCTCGTGTTTTTGTTTTTGAAAAGTTGTGAAAGCTTGGAGTTGATCAGTGAGATCGATTGTTGTCGGGTTAAGGAGACGGTTTAACGACTCGAAGAGGAGGCTCGTTTTGTTGTATCTCGCCCTGTCGGTCTAACCGGTTCCGAGGGGTGTCGAACTCGGCTTCTTCCTCGTCATCCTCGAGGTTAACCGCATAATTGGTATGGGCAGTCGAACCCTCCGGCGAATACTCGTTCGATTCGGAATTTTTTGGTTCTTTTTGAAGAACCTTGGACCTCGTTACCTTCTTGGCAAAGAACGCGGAATTTTGGCGAGTCGTTTATCGCTACCCAAACATGGTAGTGGTTAAATGTTAGGCCGTTACTCTTTAGTTGGTAACTTGGTATTCCTTTTCGGCCCATTTCAACGCATTCTTGTCGCTCATCCCGCTTTTCCGGTTGTTGGCGCAGTTGTTTTAGATCCCACTAAACTTTGTTAACTTGGTGCACATATCTTCCACTTTGAATTTAATTGATGATATGCGCGGTATTCGGCATCGAAGCCCATCATATTGTGCCAAGTAACGATGACTTTTTCCAAAAATTTTCGCGTTTTTGCGAATTACCTATAAAAAAATAATTAACAAAAAGAAAGTAAAAAAATATATACGCTTTAAAAAAATAAATAACAAAACTAAGTAAAAAAGTTTTTACTTTTGTTTTGTTCTCGGATTCGTCCATGTAGCAATTTCCGAGAGATGTTTCTTCATCGGGAGTCCATTGTTTCGATGCCATTGGACCACTACTCTGCCCGGTTCCGGCCAACTGTTTGTTTGTTTTTCTTACCTTTTTATTGCGTTTTTGAGTGTCTTGTATCTCCGGCACGACTTCGTTATCAGGTTGATTCGGTGACACGAAATCTGATTCGTAACGAGGTTGGGAAATGTTTTGTTGAAAATTGCTTTGGAAGTAGGGAGCAAAACCGGGTTGGAAGTTTGGTTGTGGTCGGACGTTTGGGTTTTGTTGTTGAAAGTGTTGGATGTTCAGGTTTTGTTGTAGTTGAACCAATAAATTTCGAAGCGATTCGGGATCGTACGAGAACGGGTTGAATTCAGGATTGGGATTGTGAGGCCTTGGATTCATGTTTGTAATTTTTTTTAAATATAGAGAGAAAGATGAAGGATGAAGAGATTTGGGTGGTTTTTTGGTAAAAAGGTTGGAGTTTTTTTTTGGTGGTTAAAAAAATAATTTTTTTAAGGAATTAGCCGTTGGTAACGGCTATTTTGTTGTGGCCAATCACAAAACGAGAAAACAAGCGGGGAGCGGGGGCCGTGGGAGGGGGTTGGGCGGGAGCCGCTGAACGGGGGGGGGGGGGCGATGTTCCCGCTGGAAGCCGCCGAAAGGATCAACCCCGCTGGACTGGCGGGGTGACCACTGCGTCCAGACTTATGCATGTTCAATATAATTTTGTTGTTTATGTTTGTCATCAGCTAATTATATATTTATTATGTTTTTATCAAAATCATGTTCAATACAATTTTGTTGTTTATATTATATTATATATTTTTTAAGTGTGTTTTGAACCCTCAAAATGCTTGGGCCTACCCTCGTTGTTCAAAACAAATTGGTTCGCTTAAACTTAAAAGAAATTATAGACATGTTACAAGAAATCTTATAACATACTATGTATAAAAAATGAATGTTTTTTTTGGTAATACTTGAAACCATGCTATTTCATAAAAATGAGCATCATAAACTTAAATACAAACGTATACATAATGATACACCTAAATGCATACTAGCTCACTCTTAAAAAATGTGTCAAAAAAATCAAACACGAGCATAGACGAAATGGTAAGTTTATTACTAAAACACTAGAAAAACCTAAAATAAATAAGAAATACGACATAAAATAAAAATAAAAAAACGAAACAATAAAATAAAATAAAAAGCAAAACAAAAAATGAAGCGAATGTGGTAAAATATAAATAGTGGAAGAAGATTTTTTATAAAAATAGTAGATTAAATTATCGTGTGTTAAACCTATTTAATAAGAAAAGATTAAATAGTTATTAATAAAAAATTAAGATTTATAAAATGATTTTCAATTTAAAATATGATTGAAATATATATCAATGAGTGTTTTAAATAAAAAAACAAACAATATTATTTTTAACTATTGTTGTTAATAAAATGGTATATATTACATTTGGTTTTTAAAAATTGTTATGAAAAACATTTATTTTGATAAAAATATCGTTTTCTAAAACACTAGTTTGTTTTTTTTTTCGAAAAAATGTTTTTATAAAATTTTTATTTCCAAATTAATAAAAAATTTCTTAGTTTTGAATTTATTAAAAATATATTTTTAATATAAAAATGTATAACCAATATTGTTAGCTAGTATTTAATATAAGATATATTACAAGTTTACAACTGCTTAACAAGGGAGATAATTGAATGAGATGATGAGCATATATATGATGCATGTCAAAGATTACTTAACATTTAACAAGCGTTACTTTACTTTTTTTTTAAACAACTTCAAGCTAAATGACTTATTTAAGCCTAAATGTGCACACATTTAAGGACATGCACAGTCGTCACCCCTCCTCCCACCAGATAAGCGGAAACCAAATAAATCCGTAAACTCTCTCCCTTCTTAGATTTAAACCCCTGACCTGAATGAGATGTCGTTTCTTCCCTTTGTCGTAATATCACTAGACTATAAGCTATTTGGGTAAGAGTTTAGTTATAAGTAAAAGATGTCATCAATTTTCACCTTTTCTTTCATTTAAGTTTTTTTTTAATATCTTAATGTTATATTAGTATTTTTTTCACTTTTGATTTTTATATGTAATAATTATTATATATATTAATTAGCAAAGATACTCCTCCTCACAAAAACACTGCTCACTTTAACATATACATACAATCTATGTAATATAATAAATTAAGGTTTGGTTCTGCCACTTCGCAGTCATTGAACCATGTTTTGGTCTACATTTCCCGCTCAACTTTTCTACTCTCTATTTCACACGCGGGTCTTGTGGTATTCGGACTATTTGTTAACCCGTGTAGTTATAACCCGATTAACACGCTTTCACCCTCCTCCATGAGGACCATGACAAACCCTAAAAATGGTTTTCTCAATCGGCAGAGATAAACACCCTACCTGCGTGCGTTCTTCATCCGGATTAACACCATATGCCGTAGTCTCCATCAGAATCTTTGGATGTTCCATCGGTTCTAATATTCTTCAGCATGCATATTCGAAACCGGATTTAAAGCCTTCAACAGATTTTCAACCCACCGATTTTGTAATCACCCCACAGTCCCAAATCCTTATTTCTCCGTAATCGTAAGATCATGTAACTTTTGAACTTCCATGGATTATTATTCGAATATGTTAGATCTGTAATCGTAAGAAGCCCTGATTCTTTGAGTTTTACTATTAATCATGAACATGTTAGACTGAATATATAATTTGTAGGTTCATATGTTTTTTGAAATTTGTTGTTCATACGCACATAGATGTGTGATATGAAATTGTTCTTTATTTATTTTGTTTTGCCTTTACATGTTTTATAAATTATTTTGTTTGGCAGATATCATGAATCTGCTTTTTGGTGGTTTCTTGACTCATTGTTCAACAACCAACTCTTTGGTAATTCTAAAAGATAGTTTAATCAATTGGTTTTTATCATTTTATATTAACTTTTCATGTGTTATATTTGACATAATACATATTTTGCCAAACATACTATCTTCAACGGGTTACTAAATATGATTATCCAATTGGATCAGTAACTTTATGTTCACGGTGTTCAATTCAAGTTTCTGATTACACAAGATGAATCCTTATGTGTCATTAGTTTAGGATGGGACAAAGTTAGGGATCATTTTGCATTCAAGAAGGATGCATGTGTTTTCTTTGAATTTTAGGGTTGTTCAGTTTTCAATTTGATATACAGCATTGAGAGTCAACCAAAGGTTTCTGCACCATACTTCTACCAACAAACTGCTGAAGAAGATTTATATGATCGTCAATTAGTGATGATCTATTTAATATATATATATATATATGAATTAATATGTTAATGTTATGTTTAGGGAAGAACTTGATTGGGTTAGCATAAACTGCTTGTGATTTTATGATTTAAAGTTTTAAACAGCTTCCATATGTTGTGAGTTTTTGCATATTTTTATGATTTAAACAGCTTGCATATGTTGATTTTTAATTGATTTTTGAAATGTTGGTTGATGTAATAGGATAGTGGAGGAGAAGGGAATGAACATGAAATCTCAGATGTGTTATTGGAGTAGAAGAAGAATGCTCTACGTGAAATTGACCCTGAGGTATTACATTTTTGCCTTTTAAGTCCTAAGATTTTACTAATTAACTAGAGTTTAGTATCAATGTTTAAATTAATGATTGTCAACCTTTCTTAACCTGATTTAGGCATCATTCAATACCGAATTGACTAATAAACTCATATCTAGAGTAATGACTGCATGTGTTACAGCTGAACAAATAAAGTAATAAACTGCAATTGACCTTGAGGTATTACATAACAAATTTTGATGTGATAATGTAGTGAACGGGAAGGGAAGGAACATGAAACCCTCAGATGTAATGATGGAGGAGAAGAATAAGGCTTTACATGAAATTGACCTTGAGGTATTATGATGTGTTGTAAAACACATCTATTTTTCTATTTGTTTTTATTTCGTTTCTGTACAGTTTTATTCAGTTTAAGAGTCGATTTAAGCTGGTGCTTCACATTTCTGTAATTTGATGCTTGCAGGTAATAAACACACATATTTGGTAATAAAGTACAAAGAAACGAGCTCACGGTTGGGTAAGGACAGACCCGGAAACAAGAGAAGAAGAAAACTGGATTCTGGATTCCCTCGCGCTACGCGACGACCATAGCAAACCCTGTCGCGCTACGCTAGAGGTGGAAAAGACAAAAATGCCCTCTGAAATCTGTCGCGCTACGCCACAGACTTAAAATCGCAGAAAATTAGTTTTAAGCCAAAAAGTCGAAAACCCTAGGGGGATAGACGTTTTTGAACGGCTGGAGGCGACTAGGAGCTCGAGGAAAAGCTATTCTAAGGTGAATCAAACATTGGGAAAGCATTGGATTGAAGATTGAAGGCCTAGGATCAAGGAATTCGGGTGTTCTTCATTCGGTTTTCTTTGTTTCTTTGTTTTCTTTGATTTCCATGTTTCTCTTTGGCTTTAATCAGATTATGGATTGTATTCATATGATGTTTATTGGCTAAATCTTTTAGAACTACCTAGGTTTTGATGATTGCACATGTTTAACATTGGTTTTTATTGGTTTTGGATTATGTTTATGTGATGAACTCATGATGTAACAAACTTGGATTGGATTATTGGATGTTTTATGTATATCTATGATTGTTTATGGATTGATGATTTACTCCTTGTGTGCCTTGGTGAATGTCTTTCATGTAATAGGTGCATGCTAGGTCAATTACTGTGTGTTTTTGATTATTGGATGGTTTACTACGTACGAGTTTACCATAGGAGTCATTATCTTGATATGGATATATTAGATGTGCAGCCAATCTTGATAGCCGTGAGGTGAGAGATTGTCGGTTTGTCTAGGTTGTTAGATTTGCTAGTATAGAAGCTTTGTGAGAAGATCTTTATAGTTCATCTTATATCTTTGTTTACCGAATCCAATAGGAAAACCCAAGTCATCCCTAGCATTTAAGAAAACTGTGACTTTCGCGCTGTGAGGTAGATTGTTCAACAGTTACTTCTTAGGTGTTTTGAGATTATCGTGCCGTGAGGTAGATTGTCTAGCGGATACATTTTGAGTATAATTGGATGACCTGTGAGGGAAATCCATTTAACCGGTGGTTTAACGGCTTCTAGGACTCTTAGTTGACAATCCTTGAGAAGGGTCGAGGGTGCTCTAGGTTTCCTTTGAGCTTAGTATTTTAAGATCCCGGTATCACATTGTTTCCATTACCGATAGATTCTTTGTTGAACATGTGTAGGATTCATGCCTAGGTAGTGTTTTGTCTTCGTCTGATCTTCGTTTCTATCTTCGTTCATTTTGGTGTCTTCTCTTTAGCTTTCTTTTAGTTATTCTTAGTTTTGTTAGAAAACCCCCCTTCCTTAATATTATTTTATTTAAGTGCAAATTTTGTATAGATAAGTCATAGAGTCTAGTTAGTACAGTCTGTAGAAGTCTGTGGGTTCGATATCCGGACTTACTTTTGTCTTGCTACATACGATAGGTACACTTGCCTGTCGGTAGCTTAGGTTTTAGAGAGTCTAGATTTATTACTTTGTGTCTATTTTAGAGTCGGTTTTTAGTTAGTTTATTAGCTAAGCTCCGTCGACATCATATTACATAACAAATTTTGATTTCTAAGATTTTACCATTTTATTAGATTTTAGTTTCAGTGTATAAAATAATGATACGTGTCTTAACTTGATTAATTAGACATGATTCAATACCGAATTTGAATGATTCTTAACATTTAACATTATTAAAAAAACATTTTTAAATATTAAGAATAATTCTTAAAATATATAATAAGTATACATTAGTTGCATTATTCAAAAAATATTATTTTTGTAAACTACTCAATTATTGCAGATTTTTATGAAATTCATATCCCCTTTATTGTGTTTTCCATAATTATTGATAAATTTCAAAAACAATTTTTTACAAAATTAATCAACTGCTACAATTTTTACAACTGTATATAGTTATTTTACATTATTTACGTTATTTAAAAAAATTGTAAACTGATCAATAAGTGCTGATTTTTAAAAAAGTTCATATCCCCTTTGTTATGTTTTCTTTAATTATTAATAAATTTCAAAACTATTTCCCTTTTTAACAAAATTAATCAACTGAAACAATTTTTACAAGTGTATATACACATATGCAACTCATCTCACAAAAGACGCCCATTTACGAAATTAAAGCTCTGTTATTCCCTGACCTTTCATTTATGTATGAATCTCTAGGTAATTTTTTTTATATTTCGCATAATCTATTCAAGTTTTCTCTCTCATTTGTTTCGTAATTCTATGTTTCAAATCCGCATGTGTTTTGTTTTAAAGTAACTTTAGTAGTGCTATATGCATCCTCTATTTTGACTGTAATTGAACCTTTAACTACGTACATTAATAGAATTCGTTTCTAATTGCATTTTTATTATACTCATAGTTAAATGGATGAAACTATAATAACCATGTTGAATGATATCGATGTTAAAGTTTTGTGATTTCACCATCAAAGTGGGCAATATAAGATTGTGGAGACAACCCAAGAAGCTGAATGTAAATGAAACATATTTTGTTGAAATGATTGTCATTGATGCGGAGGTTATCTATGTTGAAATGATTGTCATTGATTTTATCTATTTGTATTTGAGACATTCAGTGTTTACCTATCATCAGTTTTGTGTTGCATTGTCTACAGTATAAAGTAGAGAAGGTTTAAAAATATTAATTGTAGACAAATATGGTAAAATTACAAACAAATCAACAAATGTTGTATACAAAGAAATATTATGTAATTTATGAAATATTTTTGTAACTTGCCATTATCTATTATTGTATGCATGTAATTTAAATCATTAACAACTCTTTCCACTTTTTTTTTCAAATATTTTGTTGTTACACTTTTAATGTATGTGAATAATGTATGTATTTCTAATTTTATTATTTTTAGTTTCCAATCCCGTGAAATACACGGGTTTTAACCTAGTATATATACTGAACATAGCCCCTCACAACACACACAACATAGCGCCTCACAATTCATTTTATGGCATTTTCGTCAAATTTGTGAAATGGAGCCGTCAAAATGGAGCCGTCATTTCCTTTCATTGAATTTCAATTAATTTTGAATTTTCATTTAAAACCCTGAACTTTAAGCTCTTGTTTTTAAATCTTTCTCTCACTTTACTCACATATTTTTAATGTTCACATGATTTTAACACATCATTAGGTTGTCGGATAAAAGTCATTATTATATTAATTTGATCGCAGTGGCCTCATGAACATTTATATAAATTTCGAACCCAAACGGTCACAGAAATTTTGCACGTTGTTCACATGCCTATAACGCGTACGTACATTATCGAATATTTGTATCGTTTATAACATTTTGATCGTAATTAATTTACAAACGATTTAGATTTAATAATTTTATAAACCATGAGTATTATATATATACTACATATATATACGATTTAGGTTTAATAATTTTACAATACTTATATCGTTTATAAATTCTACATTTACGCATGGCCTTTTTTTTAAGTCTTTACTTGCTCGAATATTTTTAATGTTCACATGATTTTAACACGTCATTAGGTTATCGGAAAAAAGTCATGATTATATTAATTTGATCGCAATGGCCTCATGAACGTTTATATAAATTTTGAACCCAAACGGACACAAAAATTTTACGCTATTCTTCCCCTCACAAAAACACTATTCACTTTAACATATACATATAATATATATACACAAACATAGCCCCTCACAAAAACATTAGAGAGAGCCGCAATTTCGTATGCTAGAGCCGTCATTTTCATGCTTTATTTTTTCAATTAATTTATAATTTTCGTTTATAACTCTGAATTCTGAACTCTTATTTTTAAATTCCCCTCTCACTTTACTCACATATTTTTAATGCTCACATGATTTTAACACGTCATTAGGTTGTCGGATAAAAGTCGTTATTATATTAATTTGATCGCACTTGTCTCATGAACGTTTATATAAATTTCGAACCCAAACGGTCACAGAAATTTTGCGCGTTGTTCGCATGCCTATAACGCGTCCGTACATTATCGAATATTTGTATCGTTTATATCATTTTGATCGTAATTAGTTCACAAACGATTTAGATTTAATAATTTTATAAACCATGAGTATTATATATACTACGTATATATACGATTTAGGTTTAATAATTTTACAATATTTGTATCGTTTAAGTCTTCGCTTTGCTCGTATATTTTTAATGTTCACATGATTTTAACACGTCGTTAGGTTATCGGATAAAAATCATTATTATATTAATTTTATCGCAATGGCCTCATGAACGTTTATATAAATTTTGAACCCAAACGGTCACAGAAATTTTGCACGTTGTTCGCATGCCTATAACGCGTCGGTACATTATCGAATATTTGTATCGTTTATATCATTTTCGTCGTAATTAGTTCACAAACGATTTAGATTTAATAATTTGATAAACCATGAGTATTATATATACTACATATATATACCATTTACATTTAATAATTTTATAATATTTGTATCGTTTATAGATTCTACGTTTACGCAACGCCTTTTTTTAAGCCTTATGTAATCGCATTCTTTACTATTAAATGAGTTATTAATCTTCAACTCTTAGTTTCAAAGCTTACATTATAGATGTTGTATAGGGTTTTTTGTTTTTAGTGATTTCAATCTGTAATTGGACTATAACTTTCAGTTTATAATAAATTGAGATATGTTGCTTAATGTTTTTGAAATTTCATACAATTGGTAGAGGGTTAATTTTTGCAAAGCAACTGTGATTTAGGTATTAATGTTTTTATTGTACGCGATTTTAAGTTCATGTTCTGTTGGTTATTTTTACGTCAATATATCAGACCCCGCCGCAAAGCGCGGGTCGTATATACTAGTTATTTATTATTTTTCAGTTTTTAAGTTTTTAGTTAATCAATCAAACTAAGCTATATTTTATCTTCTAATCAAAATCAAACATTAAACCACGCTGTAAATGAACCGAAAGAACACGAACACATTAACGAACATGAATTTTGTGTCCGTGTTTGTATATCAAGAAAATGAATATGTTCGTGTTCGTTTGTGTTCGTTCATCAATAAATTAAACGAACTGTTCATTAACATAAATGAACACAAACGAACCAAAATAAACAAACAAATATAAATGAACATAATTTAACACTATTGAGCAAATATAAACGAACATAAACACTATTGAACAAACATAAACGAACACTATTGAACAAACATAAACGAACATAAACACTATTGAACAAACATAAACGAACATAAACACTATTGAGCAAACATAAACGAACATAAATACTATTGAACAAACATAAACGAACACAATTGAACAAGCATAAACGAACACAAACGACAAGTCTCTAAATGTAAATACATATCATTCGTAAATTAGATAGTTAACCAAACATAAACTAACATGACATAGTTAAAGAACATAAACGAACATTAACGAACACACATAAACGAACATAAATAAATGAACATAAATAAACGAACACTATGTGTGTTCATGTCCGTTTATTTATTAGATAAACGAACATAAACAAGCTTCACGCCGACCAGTTCATGAATTGTTCGGTTCGTTCGTTTACAGGCCTAATACAACCCAAGTTTAGGGTGAATTATTGGAAACCCAAATTTTATGTTTGTGTTCGTTTATTTATAAGTCAAACCACTAATAACACATTTTAAACATCTTCAATCTTAATTTTAAAGTAAATTAATGATATGTTTCATGTGATTTGTTATTATTTCAATCTTGCTCCCTAAGTTTCATAAATTGCTCATATGATCTCAAACTTTAAACATTTATAACACATATGGTCCTTAAGTCACCAAATTACACTTATATAATTGACCAAATTACCATTATATAAATACTATATGTGTTTCAAATGTTCAAAGAACATCAATATATGTATATTTTAATACAATTAAGCGCTATCTTGCTTTTAGGCTCAAACTCTCAACCACATGGAAAGAAACCTATTAATATACACACAAACTTGAATACCATTATCTCATAACCTATTTGAATATAATCTTAGAAGGGACTATCGTTAATTTTTACATTTTCGTGAATCCATTCAACATCCACAATCACCATTAGACAAGCAAAACCTATGGTATTTGTTGGAATATCCAGAGCGTTTAGAACTTTATTAAAGAAATTTAACTAGGGTTGTAAACAAAAGGCTCAACTTTTTTTTAACATGTTGAAATAACAAGTTTGAGCTCAAGTCATTTACAACGATATAAGTAGCACCTAGTTTTTTATTATTTAAAACTAATCTAAAAACTTGTATTTTAGAAAAGATGAATAAAGAAAATACGTTAAATAAGAAAAAAATATTTCAATAAATTAAATATTAAATATTACATTATATAATTTATGAATAAATGAAAAAAAAGAATAAGAAAAATAAATCTTAATCTTAAAAAGTTCATATTTTAATGTAACATGTAATAAAAAGAGATGCTTATTTATTAAATATTTGACAGCCAAACAAACAAATTTACCCCGCAATTCCTAATTTTTAGTAGGGTCAGAAGGAAGGATAACACAAACCTTATCCTATCCCAGTTGGGATAAAGAGGCCGCTTCGAAGGAGTCAACAAACTCTTAACGTTTTCAACGTTATTTTCACAAAATAAGTTAAATAACGTTAAATTAGTGCAACTTTACTTTTATCACTTGAGGGCCCACACACACACACATATATATATATATATATTATATGTGTGCGCCTCAAATGATACGTAAATATTTGATAGCCAGTTAACAACAAACCACAAGCCAAACTTAACCTTTGATTGAAAAAAACAAAAGATCAGGGTCTCATACATTAACAAACAAAAGATACGTGATTAGGCATAATCTTTGATTACAATAACACCCATAATTAACTACCTAAGCATACCACATAAACCCTATAATTAACCCAACAAACCTGCTGCAACTAGTAGTCAGAATCATAACCATACGAACCACCGTCGTCACTACTGTAGCCATAGCCACCATACGAACCACCGTCGTCACTGTCGTTGTCATGGCAATCTTTCGGACCACCGTCGTCACTGTCGTTGTCACGGCCACCATACGGACCACTGTCGTCGTCATGGCCACCATACGGACCACCGTCGTCACTGTCGTTGTCATGGCCACCATACGAACCGCCGTCGTCATTCTTGTTTCCGTGATCCCCAGATGAATCATCGTCATTACTGTCGTAGGTTATGTAGTTCTTGCTGCTGCAACCGCTCCGGTCGTAAGTCACGTTGCGAAACCTCTCCTCGCGATGCACCTCTGTGTAGCCTCTTTTGTCACCGAATCGAACCGTCGAGCTTTGCGTGTACTCGCTCCTTGTTCCTGTAGTTCCATTTTTCCAGTGAAAATCTCCGACCGACGCCTTCTCCTTGGTCGTCTCTCGTTCATAGCAACCGCTCTGCTTGTCGCCGTAGCTGATACGTGTTGTGTTCTGGTAACTTCCTTCTGCACCACCGCTTCCGTTCGTTCCTTTGGAGCTCACGGTTGTATTCACCGGCACAGAAGAGGCATCACCGGTCATCGCGTGCGTTTTTGAAGCGGACTGATCGGAACCGTAAGATCGCTTCGTCATCATCTCTGATCTGACAGATCACAAACAAAAACAACAAGCAACTTGATCAATCTCTCGAAATCGCATATAATATCGAAAATGATATATAAAATCCAGACTATCGAACACAACTACAGATGGATATCATAAAAAATCTAACATAATACATGAAAATGAAGATCAAATCAGTAATAAATCGATGAAAATCCATTGAAATCATGAAATATTATGCAGAATTGTGATTGTTCGAAGATGTTCATAAGATTAAAGTAAGAAAAAAGTTTACCTAGATGGTCAGTTTGTGAAATGAAGAAGGCAATGTAATTAAGGAGAAGGATTATTTATAGGAGGAAGCTAGGCGGTGCATTTTCCGTTAACGTGATAACGACGGTAGTTAATTATAAGGGAAAATTTCCTATACGTCCTTTTAACCAAGAAAATGACCAATATGTCAATGTTTTGAAAACCGGACCGGTCATCAAACCGGACATCCTACTGGTCAGAGGTCGGACCGGTTGAACCGATCAGACCCTTTTAAAGAACCGGATGACATCACATTAGTTTAAAATTTTAGAAACTAAACATAATGAAATATAGACAATTATAATTATCAATTTATCCGGCATAATTATTTTTAACCTTCAAAGTTATCATAGTTTTTGAATTGTTATCCCAATATCAAGTCTAAATATTATGCTTTATAAATCTAGCATCAAACTCAACCTAATTGAATTGATAAAATCATTTGGTTGTTAATATCTAAAGTTATCTTTCAAATCTTTACATGTTTAATTACATTAATCCCTCATCGTTCAGAGCATACAGCTTTCAATTCTTTATAAGGCAAGCATTCTATCCACATTGGCCATCATCACAAAATATGGCTACTCACAAGTCTAATAAAATGGGAATCTTGCTAGATGCTGAAGAAAGAACCACGCGTGAAAGTTTCCGGTCGTTTGACCGCCGGTTAAACCGACGGTTCAACCGCTACTCGCTCTGGCCGTCCGGTTAATTGCAAAGCGGTCTGAAGGTATTCAACCGAACCGGCTTGCTTAACGGATCACGGTCCGACCGGTCGAACCGGCAGGTCCGGTCTCGAAAACGTTGCAATATGTCCATCTGACCACCTTCTAGATGGGCGCCGCATGTCTTCCGAACCAATAGAAGCACGCCACGAGTCCACCGTAGGCACCGACGCCCATAAAAATTTCCCGGCGCCCATATATTTTCACATCTAGTTACGGGCGCCGGGCCCACCCTAACGTTATTGTCACGGGCGTCCCGCCCATAGCCAATTTTTTTTTGTAGGCGTCATATAGAATCTGAACCGAACCACCATCATGGGCGCCAGAACATAGCTATGATCGTCCCGAACCTAGCTATGGGCGTCCCTACCTTTTTTTTGAAATTTTAAGCGGGAAACGCACTATGGGCGTCCCAAACCTAGCTTTGGGCGTCCCGAACCTAGCTATGGGTGTCCCTACCTTTTTTTTGTAATTTAAGCGGGAAACGCACTATGGGCATCCCGAACCTAGCTATGGGCGTCCGACTTCTTTAAAGACTATAAAAAAACATGTTTTCTCCTAATTTTCTCACCTTGGACAAAAATTCAAGCAAATACTACTTAAAATTTTTAAAATGGATAAACAATATTCTTCTCAACCCGTTGACAAACCTTCGAAATGGATTCTTTCAAAATGGAGACGTCCGAATTTTCGAAACGAAACTTCACCAGATAAGTGTAATGAAATGCAAGGCGAAGAAAGTCGCTCTAACAAGACGAAGCAGCCACAAGAGAGTAAAAAACGTAAATGGGATATTCCAGATGACGAGTCAGAGAAATGGTCAAAAGATGCTTTTGAATTTTTTAACACAGGAGATGCTCCATTTTGTTATTCAGCTGTATTTTTTAAATCTGAAAAGCTTGATAAATGTTTTTAGAGAACGTTATTAGGTTATTGTAGTAATGCATACCTAACACCAAATGTAAAGATACATATTATAAATTTATTTAATTTATTTAATAATTTATATATTAATTTTTTTTTTATTTTTTTGTAACATATTGAAGGATGGGCTGGAAGGTTAATCAACTGGAGATGCAGAGAGGTTCAATATGGTCGAACTTTAAATTTGCGTTGGACAATTTTACCACCATCCTTTGTTGACAGTATTTTAGACTCATGAAACAAAAGCGCAATTAAATTTGCTAATGGAAAATTTTCTCATTTTGCTTCTTTTTTTTGACATTGATTACGTTTATTTTCCGTTTTGTTTTGGTTCTTAAGATTGGTCATTAATCATGATTGATTTGAATTCATTGGATCTTGTTATGTATAACAACAAACGTATATCTGGTGATAGATACAGAGAGCGTGTTCATCCAAGTTTGAAGAAGATAGTGGTTTATTTTACGGCGTTGTTGGTGAACATTCGTTACTGGAAAGTTAAACGTCGCCAAGAAAGTAACATCACATACGGAGCTAATGACGATTACATAAGACCCGAAAATGAAATATATGGCAACGAGGGTTTATACTTTTGTATGTTAATGGAACATTTAGTTACCGGAAAGCCATTAGACTTAACTGATGGATTTAAACAATGTTGTACGAATTATCGACTATTCATGGCTGACCAAATTTACTTTTGGCGCTGTTTGCCCTGACCTTGTAATGTGTAACAAGTTATAATATAATATTTTTATTAATAGTTTGTTGTGTATTAATTAAGTTAAATAATTAAAAATACACCCAAATTTAAACTAAACATAAATACTTAAAAGATCAATTAAATAAAAAAAATAAAATACATCATAATTATTTTCTCTAATCCGAATAACTATCGCTTTCATCTTCCCATGAGTTATGACAAGAATATGAAATCTCATACTCGTCCAGCCATGGATCACGAGGCGCGTATTCGTCCTTAGGTCGGTTTTCATATTGCAAATGAAGATAATCTTGTGCAGAAAGGACATAGTCTTCATCTGGATCGTAAATATCTTCCGAACCTTCGGTTTCGTCGGCAACATTTGTTGGCAAAAACGTATCAAACGCCCAGTTCCAGAAACGTTCTTCTTCATCTACACGATTCTCTTCTTGTTGCTCGTTGTTTGGGTTTTTTAATTGTTTTCATCTTCCGGTTATTCAACCAACTTAATATCTTCAGCTTCTTTGTTCGTTGTGTCATCGAGTTTTAATGAGTCAGACATTTTTTATGAGTTAAAACAAGAAACTAAACTAGCCACTTGAATATTATTTATATGCAAATGAGTCAAATGACAAAAATTAAATTTTTTTTTAATAATAGAATATAGGCACGGCGCCCTTATCCGAACACCATCATGGGCGCGCCGCCCATAGTCGGTACCTAAGCAAAAATTAATTTTTTTTCTTTTATTTTGTAGTTCACGCCATCATGGGCTCTCGGCCCATATCCGAACCCCATCATGGGCGCGCCGCACATAGTCGGTACCTAATCAAAAATTAAAATTTTTTTTTATTTTGTAGTTCCGCCATCATGGGCGCCCGACCCATATCCGAACCCCATCATGGGCGCGCCGCTCATGGTCGGTACCCAAGCAAAATTTTTTTTTTTAATTTTTGTTGTTCACGCCATCATGGGCGTCCGGCCCATATCCGAACCCCATCATGGGCGCGCCGCCCATATTCGGGACCCAAGCAAAAATTTTAATTTTTTTTTATGTATTTTGTAGTTCACACCATCATCATGGGCGCCGGCCCATATCCGAACCCCATCATGGGCGCGCCGCCCATAGTCGGTACCCAAGCAAAAATTTAAATTTTTTATTTTTATTTTGTAGTTCACGTCATCATGGGCGCGGAGCCGCTCATAGTCGGTACCCAAGATAAAAATTCAAAAAAAAAAAATTTATTTTTATTTTTAATGTGGTAAGGGTAGAAAAGTAAAATTCCTATCCCAATAAATTTTCATAAGCCACTTAATTTTTTTTTTTGAGCGGGACATAATCCACTTAATTAATCTACACAATCCAAACATAATTCAAGTTTTGGGTTAATAAGATGGTTCTCTTTTGCACTAGAATATGTTATTATAAATATTATGACATCATTTTAAAATAGCAGCAACAAATGGGTGTTTTAATACAACTAGGGGATTTCCCACGCGTTGCTGCGGGCATTTTATAACGATTTTTGCGTTAACAATAGAAGGTCCCTTTAAGATCAAATAATCCCATTGAATTAAGTATGATTAATAAAACCATACTGTAAAATTTTTTTACGTTTTTAATTATTAAGCAAGGCTGCAATGGTTGATCGCAATGAATACGAACCCAAATATAAGTATAACATCGGTGACATGATCACGGACATCAAAATGTATACCAAAAAAATTGGTTGTAATGACTGTAATTTTATCTAAAAACAATAAATCGATCGTTACTCTCAAAGAATAATATCATTATTTGATTATTAATAATATTTACTTATTATCTTAATATTGCTATTTAAATATTAATATCAACTTCTGATAGTATAGTTAGAAAAAAAAAAAAAGAATGATATAGCTAGCCCAAAAACCTTAACCACCATGGCACCATCATAACCCAAGTATTCTATTGAAAAACATATGCATATATATATTACATACTATTACATTTTGCAAGAAACAAATAAAAAAAAAAATGGTGCAGGGAATCGAACCTAGAGGTGGCCATCCAACCCGGTTCCAGGACCCGACCCGGACCTGAACCGGTTCCTACCCGGTAATCTCAAGAACCGGTTGGTACCCGGTAGTACCCGAAAGTTAGGACCCGGTTTCACACTTTTCCCATTCGACCGGTTAGTACCCGGACCCGAACCGGAACCGGTTCCTACCCGGACCCGGTTGTAACCGGTTATAGCCATTGGGATGGATCTGAACGTTGGAGACCGATTCTAGCCGTTTTTTGACCGTTTGGAGCTCGAATCTAGCCGTTTTTAACACCCTAAACTAGTATAAATAGGTATTGGGTGGCATGGAGTGATCACATAACTCAAAACGCAATCCCGAACGCGAAAAAACGCAAAAAAACGCAAACATAAACCTTAAACTAATCAAACCTAACACTATTAATTAATAAAACCCTAATAAAACCTTAAACTAATCAAATTAAATAATAGTTTAAGGTTTTATTTGTTTAAGGTTTTATCTTTGATTTGTTTAAGGTTTATTAATAAGTTTAAGGTTTTATTAGGGTTTATAAATTATTAGTTTAAGGTTTGATTAGAGTTTAGTAATTATTAGTTTAAGTTTTAATTAGTTTAATGTTTTATTAGGGATTTAGGGTTTTACTAATTATTATTTTAAGGTTTGATTAGTTTAAGGTTTTATTAGGATTATGTTCACGTCTAACGGTCAACGAGGTAAAAAAAAAAAAAAAGAAACATGTGGAACCGGTTTGGAACCGGTTCTTAAACAGGAACCGGAACCGGACCCTACCCTAACCGGGTACACCGAATAAGGTTCTTTGTGAGTGGAACCGGGTACGGAACCGGGTCGGGTTCTGGGTGGAACCGGTTTGGAGGAACCGACGGGCATTAGGAACCGGTTCCGGTTCTTGAAAAAAAACCGGTTTGGCCACCTCTAATCGAACCTACAACAACTAAGATGAGGAGACTTATGATGCCATGTTTTGCCAATTTGATCTGGATATCAAATGATTATTTTTCTCCTAACAAACATTTTATTTAGAAACAAAATTAATAAAAAAATAATATTACTATTCATAGCTAATGATTAGTTTTGGTAAATGTATATAGATAGATATAATATTGTATATAAATTCATAAAAGTGGTTTATGATGGTATTGAATTCCATCGGCTCAAAACTTAGATCCTTATATATCAACTAGATTAGTTACCCGTGTACTACACGGGATTTCTAATAAAATTTATATAAATCTCAAATTTATATACAATTTTATTATTTTAATACATGAATGCACATGTTAAATCTATTAAAAAATAATTTGTAAGTTACATTTTTAATTACAAATCGTTGAATCTCTTCTCTCTAAACTAATAAAGGAGTATATATAGGAGACACTTGTCAATTTTTTAACATCCCAAAATTTTCATTTTTCCGCCTATTACTTGACCCAAAACTAATTTTTACATGAATCGTTTTATATCCAATTAGAAACCCCTTATTTTAGGTTTTCAATAAATTAAACACAAACCCTAATTCTTGTATTAAGTGATTTTTACTAGTACGATTTTTTTCTAAAAAATTATCTCATTTTTGATTATATATGCATTAAAAATTTTATGTTTTCTTACTACACAACCCGTGTAATACACGGGATTCTAGGCTAGTATTTTTTTTATATACAAAATTTGATTTTTAATTGATAATAAAACAAGTAGTTTTAATATATTTTATTTTAACTTTGAATAGGATGATTTAAAGTAATAGGTTATGAATCAAGATTTTCAAAGCCTAACACCAAAATAGAAGCATAAAAAAGATGAAGGAAAAAATAATGAGGTTTCCTTTCCATCCTTGAACTTTTATGAGAAAGAATGCATGGAAAATTGAGGGGAGGGGATATGGGCGGGAAAAATTTGTTTATAGTTGCTGATGTTGTGACACTTGACAAGTTGTGTTAGTCATTTATTAAATATAGTAGATATACAATAATAAAATTTTTATTCTTTTTTAATAGAGGAATTATTGATTACACATGAAAATGTCTTATCATTCAGTGTGAGGTAATAACCTCATCAGTATAATTTAAGGGGCTGTTAGGGAGACACCTGACTGGATCCTCGGACACCCTCAATACGGCCCGTAAAGCCCTTTACGGGTCGTATTGAAACGAATATTTCTGACAAAAGCTGACACGTCAAATCATAGGGCTGACGCAGGCTGACACGCAGTACATACGGGCCGTAAAGTCATTTACGGCCCGTATTGAACGCCAATAATTTGAGCAGCGCAAATTATTTGATTTAACGTAATAGATGTATGCGTAAATTAATCGTTTGATATATATCTTCATGGCATACGTAATAGATGTATGCGTAAATTAATAGATGCAATGCGTAAATTAATCGTTTGATATATATCTTCATGGTTACGCTTTTTTTCGAACAATTAAACGATATTATAAGTTACTTAAACACGTACCGTACGTGTTGCATTTAACAAATACCGGATTTCAAAACAAAGTACGATTATACGCTATTATAAACAGATATTATTTATAACTTAAAAATTAAATAACTAGACGATATGATATAACAATTAACGTTAAACGCGTACGTATACCGGAATTCAAACAACGTGCGGATTTTATAACACGTATATATAACAATATATATATCATATGTTTAATATATAACGTTAAAAACGTACGTATAGCGATTAAATATAATTACGTTAAAATATATGTTTTAACCATTTAAAACAGTTAGACAATTACAATGTTTCAAATAAGTTAAACACGTACGTATATCGGGTGGAAAAACAAAACTTATTTTCTTTTCAGGTTTAAAAACGAGTCGTATAGGCCTTTACGGCTCGTATTACGTTTTCAGCCGCCAGACATCTCACTGACATTTTCTAACACTCTCTGACGGCTTTACGGCCCGTAAAGTCCTTTACGGCTCGTATAGATAGGGTAGGTGTTGACTGATCCGTAGTGGGTGTCCAAATAACGCGCCCCATAATTTATCCTTGCATTTTTAAGACTGCATGTATGATGTTTGTATTCCACGCACCAAAGAACAAGTTCAAGAAGCGCGTGGGAGCAAATTCCAATAAAGAGTATAGTAAAATGTAAAAGGAAGCTGTCCTTTTCACCCACTACTCAAAGCGAGAAAGTATCACTCCAGCTGTAAATCGCCACGTGTCTATCCATCATTCGATTAGTTTAGCTGTCATTTTCGACAGTGACTTTTCGTACCGCACTCAAACACACTCATTCTTTTTTTAACGGCATTTGATCTCAACGTATGAATCACTGATTTCTAAGTCACGTCACCAATGTCTAGTTACCATGACCTCCGTTGAGACCCCACCACCACCACAGGAGGAAACCGTACCGGAAAACCACCTGACCTCCTAAGGACCCCTATTTCATCTTGGGAGGGATTTGAACCCGTGACCTCCCACAGGGAAGCCAAAGGGTAACCATTAGGCTAGAAGTCCTTGGTTAAACACACCCATTCACAGTCATCATGGGCGCCCGACCCATATTCGAACCCTATCATGAACGCACCGCCCATAGTCGTTCCCGCCTAAAAAAAAAATTTCCCGTCAAAAAGTTGTTTATTAAGAAAGACAAATGGGACCACAAACAAATATCACGTGATTTCCGATAGTTGTCGGGTTTGGAGCATGTAGTTGTCGGGTTTGGAGCACCGGGTCAAATACTTGTCGGGTTTGGAGCACCGGGTCTCATACTTGTCGGGTTTGGAGCTATCTGTTTGTTTTGCAAGTGACATACTTGAATATATCAGACAAAATGGCAGAGGTTAGTGTATTTTATTTATACAAATAATATTAAAGTAACACTTAATTTATTTTTACTAACTTAAGTACATATTGAATAGACGGCTGAATGCAAAACTCGAGTTTCATGGAGAAACGTAGAGTTGGTTAAAACAATTAATTCAAGCAACGAGAATAGAGCAAATATATGATGACATCAATGCTTTGAACCTTGGTTAGATGCAAAAAGCACACAACCAGATGGTCAATTAATTCACTCAATTTTTAGACTTCAACAAAACCTTAATATTGAGCATGAGTATGAGGGGATATATTACATTTTCAACAACAATTCCGAATCGTTGCGTTTCGGACCACGCGAGTTTTGTGTTATTATTGGATTTTCATTTGATGATAACACAAATAAAAATAAAGGAACTTGTGCCTTTATTAACCGCGTCCTATCAAATAATATTGTTATTCCATTTCCGTTAGACGGTTTAAAGTCGTTTTTAAAAGAAAACGAAAATAAATTTGATGACGTTGACATAGTGCGTCTTTCATTGTTGTTACTGTTATACTCTCTGTTTATTGGAGTTGAGTCGGATAAAAGAGTCGAGAAAGAACATCTAATGCTTGTTGACGACTTTAATGCATGGAACGACTTTAATTGGGGTTCATATCTGTGGGGTCGGACATATCCGAGCATACTAAACGTTCTAATGAAAAAAAAAAGACAGAACCTGGAAAAAAGTTGAAATATTCCATAACCAGTTTCGTTTAGGTTTTAAGGTATAGTTATTTTTTTAACATCTGTTAAATTTTAAAAATAGTTTGATGTAATTATTATTTTTTTAACAGATTTAGATGTAATTATCAATCAGATGTATCACTCAAAAATAAGATTTGATCCACATCAAATTAACATGTCTTTTGAGAATCCACCTCAAATGAACATGCCATTTGAGAATCCACCTCAAATGAACATGCCTTTTGAGAATCCACGTCAAATGAACATGCCTTTTGACAATCCACCACAAATGAACATGTCTTTTGAGAATCTACCTCAAATGAACATGCCTTTTGACAATCCACCTCAAATGAACATGTCGTTTGAAAACGTGTATAAGCCGGTTGAAAAGGAATTTTTTGAAAATATATATTTGGATGAAAATAATGAAATAAATTATTCGTTTGGAAGAAAAGATCAAGAATCAGGTACCGGTACCGATAATCTAAATCAAGTTTTGGAAAAACTTGATTTTTAAGTCTCAGGATACCCATCATCAGTATTATCAGGTATCAAATATAATTTAACTTCTTTCGTAATATGTTTTTATATTGTAAAGTTAATTAAAAAATTTTAATACGTTTATTATTATTCACAGGGATATCTGAACGACAACATGAATCCATTCATTTCAAGGATGGACGTAATTTTTAATTATGGAGAAAATTATTACAAATTTATTTAATAATTAATATGTATGTAATTTTTGTATTTTTTTATTAAATGCAGGAATTTGCCTCCGTGAGTGGAAGTAAAGAAAAAGTTGAGGACGTCATAGGAGAATTTACTAGTTTATTTGGAGTTTTTAAAAATGCAACAACAACTTTATCGGGAGTTTATTATCCAACGTCTTGTTTGGTTCTTCAACAATTATTTATAATGACAAGAAAAATTAACGATTTTCCATCGACGGGTGAAAATAATGAGATATATACGGGGATGTTACTTCCAATGAAAATAAAACTATTGAAATACTTTCAAGAAATGCCGGCCGTATTTACTTGTGCGACAGCATTAAACTCATGTTTCAATGGTGCCGGTGTTGAAACATTAATTGATAAAATAGTTTGTGCTTTGGGTTTGGAAGACCCAAACTTTGCAACAAACACTAAAAATAACTTTAACATATTTTTTCAAAATATGTTTGATCATTATTTACAAAAATATGGTGAAACATCTAACATACAACAAACAATGTATGCGGCTTCTAGTTCGAGTAGAAGCCAAGATGTTAACTTTGATTTATTTAACACCTTAAGACAAAATGTAACTATACGAGCCCGAGGTACCAGCGCAAGTAGCGAACTAGGAAGGTACCTAGGGACAGATTGGATTTCCGGTCTTACGCCGGAAGAATTTGAAAACTTTGATATTTTGGTCTGGTGGAAACAAAAGGAAACCCAATTTCCGATTCTATCTGCCATGGCCCGTGATTTACTAAGCGTCCAAGCTTCAACGGTAGCTTCGGAGTCTGCCTTTTCTCTTAGTGGCAGGGTTTATCGATACGAAGGACGAGGCTTACTCCTGCATCATTGGAGATGTGCATTTGCTTGAAAGACCATTTGGACGCAATGGAACGTGTACAAGACCACACACTACTTGAAGGCGAGCTTGAGATAGAAGAGACAATACACGATGTTGAAGTTGAGGAAGGAATGACTTTCCCACTTTCCAACGAAAACAAGCAATGAATGAATGGATGCGGACCAATAGTCCGGAACTACAATCCGAAGCACAAAGCGAAGACTAATTTCTATTTTCGATTTTGTATTTAATTTTGTAACTTTAAAGCTTGTGTAATTAATTTATTTTAATGAAATATGCTATTTGAAATTCTTACTTAATAAAGTTCATTTAATTTTATTTAATCAAAACCTTAAACTAATGATTACTAAACCCTAATAAACCTTAAACTAATCAAAATAATATTAATCTAATAACTAATAAACCTTAAACTAATAATTATTAAACCCTAATAAACCTTAAACTAATCAAAATAATATTAATCTAATAACTAATAAACCTTAAAACCTTAAACTAATAATTACTAAACCCTAATAAACCTTAAACTAATCAAACTAATATTAAACTAATAACTAATAAACCTTAAAATAATCAAAACCTTAAACTAATAATTACTAAACCCTAATAAACCTTAAACATACTATTATTTAATAAAACCATAAATTATTAAGATTTTATTAGGTTTTAATTAGTTTAATATTAGTTTGATTAGTTTAAGATTTATTAGGGTTTAGTAATTATGAGTTTAAGGTTTTAAGGTTTATTAGTTATTAGTTTAATATTAGTTTGATTAGTTGAAGGTTTATTTGGGTTTAGTAATTATGAGTTTAAGGTTTTAAGGTTTATTAGTTATTAGTTTAATATTATTTTGATTAGTTTAAGGTTTATTAGGGTTTAGTAATTATTAGTTTAATATTAGTTTGATTAGTTTAAGGTTTATTAGGGTTTAGTAATTATTATTTATTAGTTTTAGATTTGATTTTGTTAAGTTTTTTATTATGGTTTTATTAATTTAACTTTAAGGTTGAAAACGTATAATAGAAAAAAACGGTTCAATACGGTTACGATTCAACACTCTAACGGACGGATCAAACGGATTAACAGATAACAAAAAATAAAAAAAAATTGGTCTAAAAACCGGTTTTTGAACCGGTTTGAGCGGTTAACCGGTCCGGTTAATACTCGGTTCGGTTCCATCGGTTAGCATATGTAGGTTAAAAAAACCGGTTAATAACCGAACTACTTAGTTAGTTAGACATGTTCGTCACCTGAGAAGTTATGCAAAAAGATCAAGTCAACACATGGTTGGTGAGTTCATATAGTTTTGTTTAGAAATAAATTTTATACAAACCTGACCAGATGACAACCTAACCTCACCATTAACCACCTATATCATCTAATTCAGTATGCTTATATACATGGCATATGTAGGGTCAAGCTTACCGCCAGCGCAGTCACCAGCCCACCACATACCAAACACATGATATATTGTTCCTAGTGATAATTAAGCGTTTCATCCCATACTTTCGATTCACAACATTTGAATAACCTGAAAATCTGTTAACACTAATCCCTCGTAATGACAACCTTAACCTCATCAACAACCACATATGTTATCCAATCAAGTATGCTTATATATAGGACATATGTAGGGTCAAGCTTACCGCCAGCCCAGCCACCAGCCCACCACATACCGAACTGCATAACATAATGTTGTTAATGATAATTAAGCATTTCATTCCACAACATCGACACGATAGTTCTTTAGTTCTTAGTTCTTTGTCGCTCCACAAAATAGAAATTCTATTGATTCCTTAAGTTCATCACACAATCATGATCAACCATAGCATTTGTAGAAACATTACATTAATTGCTTAATTAAATAAATAAGTAAACATTTAATAAAATCTAAGACTTAACGATTGGGTCAACTCAAGTAGACTAGTTTATCAATCAAGGTTCTTAGTAGTAAAGGAGATCTGTAAACCTCATCAAACATGCGACCTATAATTAATCAGTCTAGCTATGACATCTTTTGATATAAAGGATTTCATAGTTCTTTAGATCGTCCGTGGCTCGTATAGTTCTTTAGTGTTTTGGCACATGTTATCTTTGAGTATTTCCTATATGTTCCTCAAACTGGTTAGGGAATGCTGTAAATATCATCAAACATGCGTCCCATATTCAATCAGTCTAGCTAGGACATCTTTCAAACCTGGGATTGGCACATGCTATCTTTGATATTTCCCATACAGACCCTTGAAAATAGTTCTTTGTTCGTAGTTCTTTGAAATAGATCGTTAGTTCTTTGACAACATTCCACCGAAAATAGTTCTTTGTACGTAGTTCCTTGAAAGTAGATCTTTAGTTCTTTGACAACACAACCCCGAAAATAGTTCTTTGATTTAGACCATTAGTTCTTTGAAAATTGATCTTTGAAAATAGTTCATTGTTTTAGACCTTAAGTTATTTGAAAATGAACATTTGAAAATAGTTCTTTGATTTGAAATGGTTATCTACTCTATATGAATAAATAACTCATTCTAAAATCCTATAAATAGTTTACCTAGACAGAAATCTAGGATAATAGTTATACATGCAAAACATATATTAAGTAAAAGCATTTAAGTAAATATAATCCAAGGAAAATAATTTACGCATGCTTCTCAGCCCCGCGTTTGTAAAACAAAAATGTTTAGAAAAGGGACAATGAACTCACCTGTGTTGCTATGTAATTAATCACAATAGATATGCGCGTTCGTTACTTGTAGATTAAGTATCTTCAGCACTTGAGTTATTTTAAGAGGATTCGAATACTATAAGTATTTATAGTTGACGTATGTAGGGTTTTGGTCTCGGTGTGCAACTATGTGTCCTAACATTACTAATGTGTTTCTAAGTCTCTCTAGTTAGTCTATGCTAATTACTCCTTATGAACCATTACCCCATAGGTATTCCCAATTAAACCTTAATTATATAAGATCTAATTTATCACAGTCATGGCCTTTTAGGTAAAACATCTTTAATAAAACCCATTTTAAGTTGAAATCTTTAAGTTAGAAATTATTTTAAAATCATTTAAATAAAGAGTTTCATAAATCGTTTTGTTTAATTAGAACATAAGTTATTTTAAGAAAATATAAGTTAACATGTTAGACTTAGGTTAATCTCACTCGATTAACTCTAAGTCCTTTGATATGTCTTTGTTTCCCATGATTCTTTGATCGCTCTTGTTTACAACTTAGCTTAGAAAGTTCAATTGAACTATCTAGCTTAGTTGTATGTTTGCGTAGATTTGCTAAGTATTGGGTGTTAACATTATATTCAACACATATACTTATCTTGTTTCTTGATTCTTTAATTAATCCTCCACTTGTTGTCCTTTTGTTCTTTGATAAAACGTTAACATTTCAACCCAAAACACTTGTATTAGGTCAAACGTTTGCATATTGTTATAGGTTGTAAGAGTTTTAGGGTTTGTAGACTTATTAATTTCAATCACCACGTTGGTTGGTATCCATATAACCACGAGGGTCATTATGTAATGTCACCAACTTCCTTGAAAGGTTTTCCTTAACAAATTTTGTACTAAACATCCAAACGGTCATAAAACCCTGGCTTACATGTTCAAATATTTTAGATCATACTTGTGTTTGGAAACCTTTAACCTCAAGGAGTACAAAACCGATTATAACCTCATAAACCCTAATAGCTTCCCTTTTAGCCATATATGATCAAACCTATCCCATGAACTCCTTCCTTAGGGTTTTCAGCTGGTTCAAGTCGTGCAACCAGTATGCGAATGGGCATGTTGGGCGAATGGTAGGCCATAAGAATGGTGATGGGCATGCACCCTATTCGGTCGTCCCTCTGTTGTGCGAATAGTAACTGTGCGAATCAGATGGAACCATGCGAACCAGAGGCTTCATTCGGGGGTTTGCTCATTCGGTCGTCCACAAGTTCATTCGGTTGTGGTGTCAGTCGGCTTGTGGCCATTCGGCCGGTTTGTGAGACCCATTCGCCTGTTCGAACCCACGGTAGTGTAGGTCTCCATTCTCAAGCTCACGACTAAACCATGGAGGATTACAAGTTCCTACATCATCCTAAGGGGATTTTGTGTAGTTTCCCTAAGGTTTGAGTGGTCTAAAACCGATTATGGATGAAGGTTCGAACCAAGGGTTTAAAAACCTAAAATCGCAAGTTTGCACTCGTTTTTACCTAGATTTGGATTCTAAGCTCGGATTTCTTGTACTTTCACGATCTACAAGTTGTTGTGGTCGTTTTGTCACCAAAATGGCTTGATTTGGTGGAGTATGGAGAGATCTAGGGTTTGGGAACTTAGAGAGAGAGTGTAGAGAGAGAAAATGACGGTTTGGGAGAGAGAGGTGGTAGGTGAGTGGTAGATGTGGGCATTCAATGCCATTTAACCATCTTAATTGATCGGTTGCGTTCGGATACGTTCGGTCTTGCTCGGTTTCGCGTAGAAGCGTCGGTTTACTGTCGTTTTCTTAACGAAACGTAATAGTTTTAAAAATAGAATTTATTAATTTCGTTTAGGTGGTAATTCCTAGTAAATTAACTGAATATCTCTTCTTTAATTTAAATTTCTGAAAACGTTAAATTTATCCGTTTAAATCAAATCGTATAGTCGTCGCGCGTATTCGTTCGGATCGTCACCCGTACGAGCACGACGATAACTACGCTTTTCAATAGGATTTTATAATTATTGGATATCATTCAGAACGTTAAACTTTCAGATATATTCGTACAGATCGTCACCTATACGAATAATCCGTCAATTTAGCATTCACGTAACGACATCCGTTGTTATTTTGTTCTGTACAGCCTCACATACATCTATACATAATAAAGTCCTAACTAACAGTCACGTGATAGTTCTGTGTTGTCAGATGAAATTCTGACCGATAAACCATGGTTTTGATTCATGTTTCTGAAATGTATGTGTAATAGTTTTGTGTCAAACATCAAATGATAATAGTATACATGTAATACACATAGTTCGTACCTGAATCACTGTACAAGTTACTGTTCCGGTTATGATTCCGGCACTGATGTTACAATTTGTCTTGCTGGATTAACAAGTTAATGTTGGAAAGAGATGCAGAGGCTGATTGGACCATTTTACCATCATTTTTCTTGTCTTCCGTTCAGATGTTTAGAACGTGGTTTCATGATCTCGCAAGTGGTCAAATGGGACCATTTCCGGCTATCGAAAATGTTGTTATTGTAAGTGTCAAACCTTATAATTTGTGGTTACTGTTTATACATTATAACAACCAATGTTTAGTTAAAATACAGTTTTATGTACCGGTAAATGTGGATAATCAACATTGGTGTCTTGCAGTCATAGATTTTCCCAAGTGGACAATAGTTGTATATGATAGGTGAATATGAAATTTATTTAAAAAAATATAATACTATTTCTTATTTTTTCTTTTTATTAGAATTCTAACTAACTTTTTTTTGTTATAGTTACCCAGAAATTTGCTCGACCGCAAGAACCAATATGTTGAACTTTTTGGATTCTATGTTTCCCACATGGTTAGCCTATAATAAATATGATATGGGACCTGCATTTCGGTTCCACATTAGAGTGGATCAATAGGCGACTGTGGTGTTTGGGTCTGCATATTTTTACAGAGACTGATTTCTAATGAAGAATTGTACATTGTAACGAAAACACCGCCAAAACAGCAAAGGATTTTTGTTGGAATTTTTGTAAATTGATGTGCGACAAAAAATTTAGGGTGCATTTAAATTAGAATATTTTAGCATGAAATGTGTAAACGTTGTATTTATTAATATTTCCCCATTTTTGTTTCGTTGTTATTTATTATTTCTAATATTTAATCATTTTTAATAAAATGTTTAATTAAGTTTTCTGTATAAAAAGAATTTAATATTAATAAAACTTTTTGGTCTTTTGTGAAACAAAGATTGTGGTCAAAGTGGAATGGATTTAGTCACATGGGCGCCGGTCCATAAACAATTTTTTTTAAATAAAAAACCGACAATAAGTAGTTTACAGGCGCCCAGCCCGTATTATGACTCAGTCATGGGCGCCCCGCCCATAAACAAAATTAATTTTTAAAAAAAAAAAACTCGATAATAAATAGTTTACAGGCGCCACGCCCGTATTATGACTCGATCATGGGCGCCCCGCCCATAAACAAAATTATTTATTTTTAAAATTAAAAAAAAACCAAGCATAACTATTACAATTAAAATTCATTTAAATCATAACAGTAATTATTTTGGGTAGTTGACCCTACTACGAAAACTAGAAACGTAGTTTGTTGTTTTCTTATCTTTTCCATACACTTTTGATGATGACGGGACTTGTGATGCCAACGGAGTTTTACATTGATGACGCATATGTCCGTTATGATGACATCTTGAACATATTGTTGGGCCTGTTTCTTCACCTCGAGACGGAATACGTTTATTTTCTCGTGGACGGCCAGCTTGCCTTCGATCCATCTGCGGTGTTTCTAAAAATTCATCAGCTTCTTGTACCTCCCATTCATATAACCGTATTTACAGACTCAGCGTATGTGCCAACGTGAACCTCGTTTTTGAACCAGTCCATCGCCCAATGGGTACAATCTAATTGTTTCAAAAAAAACATATACATCAATCACATGACCACATGGCAAACCAGATAATTGCCATTTACGACAACCACATTTTTTGTTGTAAACATTGACGACACACCGGTGACATCCGTCGTCAATATTAAAATGATAGTCATCAATACCTTTACTGTCCAAGTTTTGGATTTTTGTATTCTTTTGGATATTTTGTTTTCAGCCCACTTGGTCAGATAGTGGGTATTTTTTGCTGTTAGAGAAAAATATTAATTTATCACCAAATTATAAAAAACATAAAAATTCAAATAAATTATAATTAACCAGTTCTAATATAATACTTACCACCAAGTTGTCGTCGCTCAAAATACCATTTCTGTAGCAAGGAAACAAAAAAATCAATTAGTTTTGTGATCGGTAATTTTCTCGCGTTACGAGACAATGCGTTAATAGACTCGGCACTGTTCGAAGTCATTATATTGAACCGTTGAACATGGCAGTGCGACCGTGCCCATTTATGAAACCCTGCTCTTGTTAGTGTCTCTTTGATTGCTGGCCGAATAGCACATAACGCGTTATAGTTAGTTTCAAAATCACTGATTGTGTACGCTTTACAGGATGCCCACCATAAGCTTTCTTGCGCTCTACCCTTTAAACGTAAATTAATCATTAAAGGTCGGCAACAAAGACCATGATATGCGAGCGGATACACTGTTCTGATTGCCAAATCAATAGAAGACGCTCTGTTAGAAATAACAGCAAGTTTCGGAAGATCTGCTATGCCATCTTTTAGTTTAGACAAAAACCAGGTCCAAGCATCACCGCTTTCAGTTTTCCTGACACCGAATGCAATTGGTAAAATTTGGTTATTCCCGCCCATACCGACTGCAAGAAACATGGTGCCTTTAAAAGTACCTTTCAGATGTGCCCCGTCTATTATTATGATGGGCCGCATACAATTAACAAAACTTCTAACCTGCAAATAATTTAAAAATTAAATATCTAATTTTTCCGTAAGTGGACCGATTATATCTTCAAAATAAATAACTTGCAGCTGCACCAATAGCAATAAAAACCATTTCAAAACGGTTAAACTCGTCCCTCAGAATGTGAGTAACTGTTCCAGGATTAGCTAACTCAAGATTGTGGCAGTATGCATGGAGTATGAAAAAAGCCTCCTCGGCTGATCCGGACAAAAGCTGTTCCGCATAATGTTTTCCTCGCCACGCCTGTTTGTCGGATACGTTTACTTTAAACCTTTGATTGATGTCCTTCACGATTTCTTTTCGCCGAAAAACACGTGCTCAGTCGGTAAGTTGATCTTTTATGACATGGCCAATAACTTTTTTATTTGCATTTCTAATATTAGGATACGTCTGTGTTCTTGAACATGTGTGCTCGTTTTTAAAAGAAGTCACATGAAAAGCATTAGTATCCTTATAACTAGAAGCTCTTAATATCCACTTACAGTTATCACCACAACTTTCACAACAAACCTTTCTTTCGATGACTTTTGAACTTTAAATTCAATGCACTCATTTAAAGCCATCATTGATACTTCTAACTTTAATTCTTCTTTATCTTTAAAAACTTTGTTAACAATTGGATTTGTAGACGATGATAATAAAACATTAGAAAGGTTTGGTTCATAATTTTGAAAGATTTCGTTGTTATTAATATATTGGTTGTTTATGTCAAAATTATTAGGCTCATGGCTAAAAACATTTATATTGTTAAATGGAATATTTAAATCCGGAATAACATCTTTTTTTAGAATTAGACCCATGTGACGAGTCTTTTTTTTTGACGAGGTAGACGAACCGTAAGAGAGTCAACAACATACATATAACATATGTCTGTATGATTTTTCTCTATAATCTTTAAAAACACAGACATATCGTTGTCATCGTATATGTCAACGGTATACACATATGTTGAAAACTTATAAGCGTCTTATATCTTGAATATCAAAACGAACTGAAATCAAATCAATCAGCTCATCATAACTGATTTTAGAAGAAAAATATAGAGCACGATGAATACGATCAACTGGAACATAATCATCCTTATTTTCCCAGTTACCACCCATACAAACTATAACGGTAAACTCCATATATTAACCTAGTAAAAAAATCGAAATTTTTAGGTACTATTTGTTTGATGAATGTGAAAAAGTTTAACAAAAATGGTTTTTTTATACTTTTTAAAATAAGTCGGACGCCCGTGTAGGTAGGTCGGGATGCCCATAATGCGTTTCCCGCTAAAAATTTCAAAAAAAAGGTAGGGACGCCTATAGCTAGGTTCGGGACGTCCATAGTGCGTTTCCCGCTTAAAATTTCAAAAAAAAGGTAGGGACGCCCATAGCTAGATTCGGGCGCCCATGATGGTGGTTCGGTTCAGATTCTACATGACGCCTACAAAAAAAATAAAAAATTGGTTATGGGCGGGACGCCCGTGACAATGATGTTAGGGTGGGCCCGATGACCGTAACCAGATGTGAAAATATATGGGCGCCGGGAAATTTTTATGGGCGTCGGCGCCTACAGTGGACACGTGGTGTGCTTCTATTGGTTCGGAAGACGGGCGGCGCTCGTGTTTTTATAGGCAGCGGCACCCATCTAGAAGGTGGTCAGATGGACATCTTGGTCATTTTCTTGATAAACAAGGACATTTAGGGCATTTTTACTAATTATAACCCCCCACGTACTCACGTTTTTCGTTTATACCCACACAAACTATCAGACCATGCATTGATTTTCATTCTCATCACCATGCACGTTAAGAAAATTTTTTTTTTTAAGTAACTGTTGTATAGTGGTCGATCAAAAATATAAAAAAATTGTTGTATTACAAATCAAACATAAGAATTCAACAAAAAATAATATTTAGATGGGTGAGGGTTCATTTGGCCTATAAACGTAACATAAATTGTTTATATAACTTATGGAGCAAGTCTCATACTTTAACACTGTATACGTCTCGTATATACCTATACGTAATATGGGTGTTCAAAAAAATCCGAAATCGAAGTATCCGAAAATCCGTATACGAAATATCCGAAAATTCGGATATCTGGAAGTTCGGATATCCGGATTCGGATAGTATTTTTGAAAAATTTCGGATAGTTCGGATATCCAACTATCCGAAATAGTTATTTTTCCGGATTTTTTGCATATTCGGATATCTAAATGCATTTTTTTAAAATTTTTATTTTTTTTAGAGTTCGGATATCCATTCGGACGGATATTCGAATCCGAAATTTTCGAATATCTAAACTTCAGAGATCCGAATATCTGGATATCCGAATTTGAACACCCCAAAATTACGTAATATATAAAAGGTGTGAAAGATGAGAGTTAAGTATAATAATAACATGAAATTAAATTATTATATAAGGAGATAAAATTACTTATCCTTTCACTGTAGCAATTTTGGCTAATGCTAGTGTGCTATTACGTGTGGAGATGCATAAAGATTCTACAGTATCTCTATCTGTTGCGCAATACGCACTGTGTGTCTTTTTCTTTTTATTTTTTTTATTTTTTTTATTAATGGGACAATTGGATGAAGTGAGAAAAAAGCCTTAAATAACATCACATCATCATTCATTTATCTTTTTTCTGGATTTTTTTTTTCATATATTCGACAGTTTACTATAATAAGTTAATTAATCTTATCTTACTATCTTAATAAACAAAAATCAATTGTTACCACTTGTCATAGTTTTAGATTACTATTGACAAATGGCATTTTATTATCATCTCAATTAATTCTTCCCCATATTAAATAGTTATATTATCTTTCATAATAAATAATTTCAATATTAATCATATTATTTACTTTTTCCATATTAAAAATTAAAAATAGTTTTGAAAAGATTAAAAATTATTTTTTTATTGAAAAACACACAACAAAAAGTTTATAAAATATGTACTTTTTCTAAAAATTAAAACTTTTTTAAATAAGAAACATAAATCATTATTTTAGAAAAATTAAAATTTTTTGAGAAAACAAATTTTCTTAAAAGATGATTTTTTTTAGGAATGAAAGTAGCCATAAAACTTAGCTTTCAAACAAAATGATTTTCATAAACAAATGACATTTTTAAAACAAAAGGCTTAAAAATTATTTTTTTATAAACCAAAATTATAAAAATGATATGGAAAGCTATGCTTTTGAAAGAAAAAACTATATAAAGTTTTCAACATAAGTTAATTTAAAAATCTCACTTGTTACAAACTAAGATGGTCTGGAACAATTCTTTAGTTATTAAAGTTTTGAAGTATTTTTCTATTACTTAAAGTACTTATATATATTTACCTTAATCATTTTATACCGAAATAACGTTTTATATTTCTTAAATTTTTATTAATAGTTATTTAATATTTTATATTCAATCCGTGTAATACACGGGTTAATAATATAGTTTCTTATAAATATTAAAGAACACTAAAAAAAATTGTAACGCTTGTATTAATTAATCTTTTTAAAATTAAAACATTTTATTATTCTTTATTATTCGATCTAATATCTAATTATTTCATGTAATAAAAATGTGTAATTTAAGTTGTTACAAAACTCTAGCTAATTATTGCATCCAAATTTTTTAAAGTTTAAATTAAACTAGTAATTTTACCCGACGTGTTGCGGCCAGAAAAAACTCTATTATAGCAAATAACCAACCAGTATTTGCTTAGTGAACTAGATTTGGTATATGATTTACTATTTCTAAGAACCAATTTTAGAAAGAACACTAAGGATAGAAGATATCACCCTTTTGCTTTACTTTATTTTTATATATCAGGCTTTGAAAAAAATCAAATAATCACACATTGATGTAGCTAAAATTTGACAATCTAATATTAAAACGAAACTAACGCCAAACAATGTTATTCAAAATAGCAATTCAATAGAAATTACATACAAATTAAAACGAACATCCCAAATTAAGATCACTCATAAAAAAATAACAAAACTTATAACAAATAGCTCAAATGAAATTAATTAGAGTTGAACAGCTAATGGACCATTCGTGATGCCGAACGGGTGTTTAGTTTGAACGTTCTTAGAGTTTTTAACTTTCAAAGAAGTGTCTTAATCGAGAGTTCATTCGATCTCGTATTTCCCCATTCGTAATTGCATACCAATTGCAATTGCATTCCCTCTTCTCTATCACAATCGAAATTACTTGACTGATTAATTTATAGAAGTGTCATAAAACAGTGTTCTTGGCGTAGTCTCTACTTATTTTCCTTGGTTATAACCCCTTGACATCAATTTTAGACTTATAGTGTGAAAGTCCTACTTTTTCAATTTCATTCACATATCTTTGATTGCAATATTTCTTCCATCACCTTAGACTATGGTCTCCACAGTAGCACGACAAAGTGTATAAAAGGTAAATCTACTCTAACACTATAATATGTGGTGGGTTATAAGTCTAGGGACCAATAGTTTCATATGCGTATTCTTGAACCCAAGTATATACGGGTCAAGTATTATTGTTGTAAAACTAACTTTGCAATTACTCACGTATTACTCCAAATTATCTCAATTTCCTTGTGTTCTTGATAATACTTCATTACTTTGATCTACAAATCTCAACAAACACATTTTCTTTACTTATATATTTAAGATATATATGTTGATCTTTTGATTCTTGTAGTAGCAGCAATCTTCTCTATTTTAACAATAATTATAGCTTTCAAAGTTAATTTGCCACGATAATCACAATAATTTTTCTTGTCTGCGAATTTGGTACTCATTATCTTAACTAAATCCATCTAAAGTAAATGAATTTTGTATTTATCATCAATCTAAGGTTTCTTGATTGATTCTATATATATATATATATGGAGAATTTATAATACATTAGAACAAATAAAGATCTTGTTAAATTTTGATAGATTCAAATACAAGTAAAATCAAATCTAGCAAACAATAATATATCACGTTGTCGCTTGAATTAACTCTATGTTATCTAACTGCAATTTAAGTAAATCTAAAGTAACTTAAAAATAAAACAAAAAACAAATAGGAAATAAGAAGTATTTAAATTCGGTTTCAAATGAACTAAAAAGAGTCTGTATGGTCCACTCGTCCAATAGTAGATCCAAAAAAATATCTGCACGTATATTTTTTTACTTTAAATCAAATTGGTAGACGTAAACATTGTGTTTTCACCTTAACATTAAAATGTTCTTCTTCAATTGGAACATCTATGCTGTATCTAATTAGTGAATCCTGCAAATATAAGGAGTAACCATAAATCTCAAATTAAATATTAAGTGTACATATAACTAAAAACAAAGGGAAGTACCAGTAAAGTATTATAAACATCTAGATTAAGTCACCCACCTCAAATTATATCAATGTTCAATTAACTACATCGTTGGCACGCCTTTTATTCGGAAGAAAAATGAACAGATAACTCACAAACTCGTTGACGTTTAGGAGATCCTGAACAAAAACTCTAAAGAACAATGGAGGGTGAGGGAGTCAGTAGAGAATTTGACCTCATCGATCATCTTTTCCTTGCAGCGCAGATGAATTGATGTCTGATGCAAGGTTTCTGAGAAACACCAGTTGATAACAAACACAATCCCAATTCAAAGCTACTGAATCAAAATCTTGAAAGAAATAATCTGACTTTTCATTCAACATCAAAGAACATAAAATAGGCTAAAGCCAACATAATTCCATAAAAATAGGAAAAACATTTAAACTAAAAAAGATAAAGATAAATAACTAAGAAAAGTCAAACAAACAGATAACTTTTAATCTCCTCTAATGTTCCCGCTGGAATTCGACCCATCTTGCGGCCCATGATCTACGTTTGCATCATCCTTCCCTTCTTCAAAAAGACTTGTCCTCAAGTCTAAGGGATCATCTTCTTCTGGAATAAAAGGAGAAAGATCAGCGACATTGAATGTAGCTGAGACATTGTAGTGACCTGGTAGATCTATCTTGTATGCGTTGTCATTGATACGGCTAAGAACTTTAAAAGGACCATCAGCTCTTGGTTGGAGCTTTCCAAAACGCCCTTTAGGAAACCTTTCTTTGCTTAAATGAACCCAAACCATATCTCCCGGTTGAAATACAACTCGCTTTCTTCGCATATTAGCCCTTCTTTGATACACAATGTTATTATTCTCAATCTTTTCCTTCACTTGTTGGTGTAGCTTCTTAATTTGTTCGGATCTTTCCTCACCCTCTGCACTGAAGTGTTCTACATTAGGAATTGGAGTGAGGTCAAGAGGGGTGCAAGGGTTCCGACCGTATACAACCATAAAAGGACTCATCCCCGTTGATCTGTGTGGCGACCTATTATATGCAAACTCAGCTTGTGGAAGGACCTCATCCCACTGCCTTGGATGGTTGCCCACGAGACTACGCAGATGGTTACCAAGGCTTCGATTGGTGACTTCCGTCTGGCCGTCACTTTGCGAGTGGTGCGCACTGCTGAACCGTAGCTGAGATCCCAGGCGCTTCCATAAAGTGCGCCAAAAGTGGCTCACGAACTTAACGTCCCTATCCGAGGTGAGGGACTTTGGAACCCCATGTAGTCTGACGATTTCCGCAAAGTAAAGGCGTGCGATCTAGCTTGCATCGTAGGTTTTGTTGCATGGGATAAAATGGGTCATCTTGGAGAACCGGTCGACTACCACCATAACTGAATCTTTGTTGCGTTGTGTCTTGGGAAGGCCTACCACGAAATCCAAACTCACCTCTTCCCAGGGTCCGGAAGGGACTGGCAAGGGTGTGTACAGGCCGGCGTTTGAGTGTGTGGACTTCGCGATGTGGCAGGTACGACAACGGTCTATAATTCGGAAAACATCAAGGTTCATGCGAGGCCAAATGAACTTATCTTGCACGAGTTTGAGGGTCTTGTCACGACCAAAATGTCCGGCCAACCCACCATTGTGGTTCTCCAGAATAATCACTTCCCGAAGGGAGCATTTCGGCACGCACAGTTTTGTACCTTTGAATAGAAATCCTTCTTCGAGGAGGTAACCTGGAGCTGTTTCCGCCCTAGCATGTCTCCATATGTCCCCGAAGTCAGGGTCATCATGGTATAGGCTTCGGATAATGGCGTAAAATTCTTTATCATAAGTGTTATATTTTTGTTTTGCATCACTTAGTTTTTCACTAAAAAATGCAATGGGGCGGGATTCTTGACTTACGACTCCTCCAACCCCAAGGCCCGAGGCGTCGCATTCAACTTGGAAGGTGAGCTGGAAATTGGGTAGTGCCAGGACCGGGGCTTGTGTGACCAGTTTCTTAAGGTCCTCGAAGGCTTGATAGCGGCTCGAGTCCACACGAAAGTATGGCCTTTTAAACAGTTTGTCATGGGGGCTATGATGGCACTGAAGTTACGGATGAACCTTCTGTAGAAGGAAGCTAACCCATGGAAGCTTCTGACTTCATGGATGGAGGTGGGGGTGGGCCAAGAAGTGATGCCTTGTATCTTAGATTGGTCCATGCGGAGGCCATGTTGTGAGATAAGGAAGCCTAGGAATAAGACTTCTGAGGACAAGAATTGGCACTTCTTCCGGTTGGCATACAACTGCTGTTGGTGCAAGATCTCGAATACCTATCGCAAGTGGCTGAGATGCTGCTGCAGATCGGTGCTGAAAATTAGGATGTCATCAAAATAAACAACGACGCACTGCCCTATTAAGGGTTTAAAGATCTGGTTCATAAGCCGCATAAAGGTGCTAGGAGCGTTCGAGAGGCCAAATGGCATAACCATCCATTCATAGAGGCCATCCCTTGTTTTAAAGGCGGTTTTCCACTCATCTCCTGGTCGCATCCGTATCTGATGATAGCCACTTCGTAAGTCTATCTTTGAGAAAATAGAGGCTCCATGTAGTTGGTCCAGCAAATCTTCAAATCTGGGAATAGGGAACCGATATTTGATAGTGATTTTATTCACTGCGCGACTATCAATGCACATCCGGTAAGCACCCCCGGGTTTTGGAACGAGCAAGGCTGGAACGGCACACGGGCTCATGCTCTCACGTATCAACCCCTTCTGTAGGAGTTCATTGACCTGCCTTTGTAGTTCTGCGAATTCTTTAGGGTTCATTCTATAAGCTGGTTTGTTAGGGATGATAGAGCCAGGGGCGAAATCAATACAGTGTTGGACATCCCTCATAAGTGGGAGGCCGTCCTATATCTCATCGGGGAAAATGGAGCTGAATTCGTGGAGTAGGGGTTGTACCTCGGTAGGGGGTGGGGTGTCGATGTCTGGGTTTGGTTCGATGAGGATAAGGGAATACATGAGAGGGGTTTTGGAGTATCGGGTGAAGTCAATAAAGGTTGATTTTGAGAGGACCTTGGCTTCGGTACAGGCCTCCCGGTTGTCTAAGGGAGCAAGGACAACACTGAGGCCGTCCTTTTTAAAGGAGTAAGTGTTCTTGAACCCGTCATGTTTCATGCGTCGATCATATTGCCATGGTCGCCCCAGCAGTAAATGACAAGCATCCATAGGTATAACTTCACACCATACTTCATCCTTGTATCTTTGTCCGATAGAAAAGTTGACAAGGCATCGCTGGTTTACTTTGACAACGTTTCCTTTTTTCAGCCACGTTAATTGGTATGGATCTGGGTGCGGTTCCGTAGAGAGTCCCAACTTCTCAACCATCTCCACTGCCACCATGTTTTCACAGATACCACCATCCACAATAACTGTGCAAACTTTGCCCTTGGAGGTGCAACGGGTTCTAAAGATGTTGTTACGCAGCCACAAGGTGTCATCTTCAGGTGTTGCTACGGCCGAGTGTAACACCCGTTGAGTGACAAGGACTTCGCCTTTGTCTGGTAGTGTGAGTTCTTCCCCCAAGTCAGGTTCATCCTCTAGGTCAGTGTCATAGGCTGGGTTTGAGTCTTCTGTTAGGGTGACCAGATGCTTGTTAGGGTAGTCCCTAGCAAAGTGGCCAAGCCCATAGCATTTGAAGCAACGAGTGACACGGTTGCCCCCAGGGTTTGTGTTACTGCTTCCGGCTCCCCGTTCAAGTTTAGGAGGTGGGTTTGGGGTGTTGGCTGAGGAGCCCCCACTTTTACCGAAGTCAACCCTTTGGGGTCCCGGTTTGGAAGAACTCAGGCGTGATTTCGTGCGGGCCTGTTTTTCAACTTTCAATGTTAGACGACACACGTCATTAAAACTCCAATAAGGGTGGAGTTGGACAACATCGGCTATATCGGGTCGTAGGGCCCCCAAGAAACGGGCAATGACTTGTTCTTCTTCCTCTTCAGCCCCGCACCTCATACGAAGCCTGTCGAAGTCTGCAATTAACTCTTCGACAGTAGTGTTTTGTTGAGTGAGGTTATGGTAATCAAGAAAAGCTTCCTGCCTATAATTAACAGGTAGAAACTTCTCTTTCAGTAGTTTTTTCATCTTCTCCCACGTCCTTACTTTAGGCTTCCCCTCCTGTAGCCGTTTATTTTTCACATGATCCCACCATAACGACGCTGACTTTCGTAGTTTTATGGCTACAAGCTTTACCTTGTAAGAATCTGGAATGTCTTTGAGGTCGAAAATTCGCTCGACCGTGCTGATCCAATCGATGAAGTCGTCGGGTTGAAGTCTACCATCAAACTCGGGAACTTCTATCTTGATGCCCAGGTTTCTTAATGGATCTTGATCAAAATTTCGCTGCTGGTGCACTGGTCTTCCAAAAGGGTTGCCGATGCCCTCCCCATAATCCCGGATCACTGAGTCGGTTTCGGTCCCTTCCTCTCGCTCTTCTCGTTCCAACTCGAGGTCCCTGACCCTTTGCTGCAGCCTTGCGATCTCCGCGATATCCCGTGGGTCTCGGCCGTCATCCTCATTGCCTCGGTCGGCGTTTCTACAAGAGTTCCGTCGCAGATCACCACGTCCTGCCATTGAATTTGAAGCTGCGCTCTGATACCAACTGATGCAAGGTTTCTGAGAAACACCAGTTGATAACAAACACAATCCCAACTCAAAGCTATTGAATCAAAATCTTGAAAGAAATAATCTGACTTTTCATTCATCATCAAAAAACATAAAATAGGCTAAAGCCAACAGAATTCCATAAAAATAGGAAAAACATTTAAACTAAAAAAGATAAAGATAAATAACTAAGAAAAGTCAAACAAACAGATAACTTTTAATCTCCTCCAATGTTCCCGCTGGAATTCGACCCATCTTGCGGCCCATGATCTACGTTTGCATCAATGTCATTTTGGAGGAATTGAATGAATTGTTCGGTGTTATGATGACGGTTTTGTGGAGGTAGTTGGAGGAGACTTATCACGTGAAAAGAAACAGATTAGGACAGTAACGAAAAAAGTATGACGTTTAAGAAAGATGATATAAAAGGAAGTTATGTTGTGGTGGACGGAAGCAGAGGTTTTAATGGTAGATCGACGTTGATTAATATATATATATATATATATATAATATAATGTAATGTAATGTAAAAAAGTTATTACTACACAACATAAAATTCATGAACCTAGCAAAAATACACCCCACTTATATAGAAGAACCTGATTCCACCCAATGAAAGTCTTGTCCAATCCTTAAGCGTATGACCTAAACATTAACATAAGTCTATGAATTTTTGACTCGAATATGTTAACACGATTAGAAACCCTTGTTGAAAGAAAGAATTTCTGCTCATATAGATTCTATTTCACTATAACCTTCCTTGCTCATTTGACTTTTCTTGGCTCGGTGAGCATGAAAAAGAATACTATAAGAGGGATCAACATTAAGGGTGTTCATCGGGTCGGATAACGGCTTATTTGGTTATTCGGATTTGAAAATTTTAAGTTCCTATCCGAAACCCGACCCGATCCGAATTCAAAATTTATTAATCCGATCCGAATCTATCTGAAAAAACCCGAATAAGCTTTTTTTTCATCTAAATAATCCGAATAAACAGGGTTTATTCGGATTGAATTCGAATATCTGATCCGAATAAAAAAGATTTTGTCTATCCGATATCCGATCTGATGCAAACTCGGAAAACGGATATTCAGTCTATCCGAATATCCGAATCTTTATTTCTGATCGGTTTTTTCGGGTTTCGAATATGATTCGGATTTCGGATTTTTTGGACACCCCTAATCAACACTCACATTCATCAATAAGAGTAGAGTCATATAGGTATAGGTTAGCCTTTCCTTCCTTTGGTCATGTGTAATATCCGGAGGGTAGAATTTGTATATGTGTGTTTGCAATCTTTATGTAGGTATGTCCAAATCAATAAGAAAAAAAAATACAAAACGGAAGCAACATTGGGCCTAGTGCTGGTTTAGCTGATAGTGGCAAAGAAATATTAAATAGTGTTGAAGACGGGTCTTGAGAGAAATACAAATAACCTTTGATTTTCCTCATTTATTACGAGCATATGGAATAACCAGCAAATTAAAACTCTATTGTACCTCAAATATAACTATTACATATTTTCTAATTAGTATTATTATTTAATTACTTGATTTAATGTTTAATTTTATGAATAGTTGTTTAATTAGTATAACTATATATATACAGTGTTTTCGTGGCCGGACCGGACCGGCCGGCCGGACCTGTCGGACCGCCAACCGCCCACTCAACCGGCCCAAAAACAGTAGAAGAACCGTCAGGAACTGGACCGGACGGTCGACCGGTCGGACCGGTTTTTATTTATTTATTTATTTTTTTTCTAATTTTTTTTTGATTATATATATATATATATATATTTATAAAATGTTTATAAAATCATCCGGTTCTTAAATCCGGTCCGACCTTTGACCGGTAAGGAGACCGATTCGACGTCCGGTCCGGTTCTGAAAACATTGTATATATATGTGTTAGACAAAAAAAAAACTTTTGGCGCGTGGATTTGAACAGGGGACCGCCAAGGACGAAGAGACTTAGGTTGCGTTTGTTTTTTGCCAAAAGGTCTGCGTGACCTCTTATGTCTGCGCCGCGCAGGCGCGGGCAGACGTTGGCACTCAACAGACCGTTTGTTTTCTCGCAGACATTTCATTAAAAAAGGTCTGCGCGGCCTCTTCTTGGCGCAGACGTGGACCAAGCTCTTTTTGAGCTCTTCCAACCTCTTCCGCCTCTTCTCAGTTCGTCGCCCCCTTCACCCCAGCTCCACCGCCGACACCCAAGAGCTCCACCGCCGACAACCACCATCTCCACCGCCGACAACCACCCCTTCGCGATTTCCCCCTCCACCGCCGCTGCTTCTTCGCGATTTACAGCCACGATCGTCGCTGCTTCTTCGCGATTTACCACCGCGACCACCGTCGCCTTCGTCCCTGCGTCGCGACCCTTCGTCCCTGCGTAGTGGTGGTCTTCAATCGAAGATGAGGGGCGACGAAAACGAACCCTAGGTTCGAATATCGGAGATGAGGGGCGACGAAAACGAACCCTAGGTTCGAAGATCGGAGACGAGCGACGAAAAGGAACCCTAGGTTCGGAGATGGTGCGACGATCGGTGACGTCTTCGACTGTGGAGTTGGGCTGAGCAGGGAGGTGGTAGACGGCGGGGCTGGGCTGAGCAGGGAGGTGGTCGACGGTGGGGTTGGGTAACCATGGAAGAGGTCGACGTTGGGTTGGGATGGTGGGGTTGGGAAGAGGTTTTAAGGTTAATAAAAAACAAACACCCCCAAAAGCTTTTCTTGCAGGGGTTTGGTCCACCTCTTCTGCAAAAGATGTTTGCAGACGTGGTCCGCAGACTGCAGATGTTTTACCTCTTAAAAAACAAACACCACCTTAGAATATCATGCATTATAAATTGATCTATATAACATAGTGTTCTTTTACCCACTATCAACATTTTATTTAAAACATGATAAAACATTATTATTACTATCCACATGCAATCATTACTTTTATAATCTATTATCTATTATCCATGTATCTATACTAATAAATCAAAGTTTATAAGGACAGATAGCGCGTTATTAGAACCTCTCAACTTTCATTTCCCGTCTCTCTCCTATTAAATAATAATATTAAATATTAAATATTCTTTCATACATTTTTTAAAGTAAGAAAAATATTTTTTAATACATTAAAAATATATTAATATTAAAAAAACACGTTTAAAAATGAAGTTATTATAAAATATAATAAATCTTAAAAACAATATTTTAAAACATAAATATTCAATGAAACAAACATTGAAAAAATCAGGGTTTAAAAAAAATAATATAATAATTTTTATTGATTATCAACTCGTGTAATACGCGAAGTAATAACCTATTGTGTAATACATCTATGTTTAATGTTATATATATTAAAAACATTTTTTTATAATTTTTTATTTTTAAAGTTTTTCTATATAAAAATGTATAAATAATATTATTAGTTTTGATATAATCATGTACATTTATAAAGATATAATCATAAAATCACATTTTTTATTTGCAAATTCGTGTAATACACGGGTTTATAACCTATATTTAATAAATCAAAATAATTATGGACACTTGTCACAAATATGGAGTATCCTTACATTACTTTTCACGCTTCTCTCTCCTAATAAATACATAAATTTATTAGATACTAATTATATAATTATATACATATTTGTTTACCTTTTTCTATTAAAAAGTTCTTAATATTAAAAAAATATTTTACATAATAGTATTAAATACTAATTATATTATATATACCTTTTATAGTTGAAAAAGGATTCTTAATATAATAAATAATATTTTAATATTAAAATAGCACACTTTCAAAAATCAAATTATTGTAAAATATGAAGATTTTCAAATAATTTATAACCCATAATATATTTTTTGTAATTTATAAGTCATTATTAGCAAATTTTTTTTTCTTTACCAACTTGTGTAATAATAGAGAACATCCTATTATTTTGTAAAAAATGACATTTTTTAAAAACAACTTTTTTAAAATGAAATGTTTAAAAAGCAAACTTTGAAAAAGGAATATTTTAAAGTACAATATTATTATTTGATTTTTTGTATGTAATGTTGATCATATTTTAAATTAAAAAACCTTTACAATTTTTAAATTTATAATATTGAATAATTATTAATTTTTATTCAATCCGTATAATACACGGGATACTAACCTAGTATATATGTATACACACATATTTAAGACACAATCAAAATCGTATATAAATAGGTTAAACACATGTTAACATATTAAGGACCTGTTTAAATTGATATATATATATATATATATGAATTTTTATATTAATTAGATACATATATTTTATCAGGGGTGTTCACGGTTTGGTTTCAAACCGAGAAACCGCCCAAACCCGTCATCGGTTTGGTTTCATGATCGGTTTTTCGCAGAACATGTGGTCGGTCGGCTTCAAAAGTTTAAAACCTTGTTTACGGTTTTCACTAAAAACCGGTCGTTAAAACCAGACCGGACCATTATATATATATATATATATATATAGGGTAATGTTATTTTGGAAACCCACTTGAGTTGAGGAAACTTTGGAATTTTTGAAAAAAAACAATGTAAACAAACCTTATTTTTTTATAGTTTTGTAACATCATTAGGGTCAATTTTATAAAAAAAAATGAAAAAAGCGTCGAGCCATTTTTTTAAAAAAAATTAATTTGTAGACGATGTAACAAAGACGTAACACAGCTGTAACACAGACGTAGCACGATGTACACAGTTGTACAGCTGTGTTACGTCTTTGTTACATCGTCTAAAAATTAATTTTTAAAAAAAAATGGCTCGGCGCTTTTTTCATTTTTTTTTTATAAAATTGACCCTAATGATGTTACAAAACTATTAAAAAAAGGTTTGTTTACATTGTTTTTTTCAAAGTTTCCAAAGTTTCTTCAGCTAGCTCAAGGGGGATGGTTCCATTGTTAACCATCCCTTATAGCGTTAACCCTGACTTTTTTGCTCGAATCTTTGTTTTTTTTTTGTCATGGTTTTTATTATACATAAATAGTGGGTTTCTTTTTTGTGTTTTTGCTAATTCATCACCGTTTAGAAATTAAATCAAAGTGTAAGTAAGTGTAAGTTTCTTACACTTACTTACATCAGATAGTGTAACTTAAACTTACAATTGATTTAATTTCTAAACGGTGATGAATTAACAAAAACACAAAAAAGAAACCCCCTATTTTTGTATAATAAAAACCATAAAATAAACAAAGATTCGGACAAAAAATGCTAGGGTTAACGGGTTAACGCTATAAGGGAGGGTTAACATTTGATCATCTCCCTATATATATATATATATGTATATAGAGTAGGGTTAATAAGAAAACTTCTTATTTTGGATAAAACCAAGAAACTCACATTAACCAATAAATTTTAAAAGAATATTTCATAATATTTTATTATAAGGTTAGAAATGTTATAAAGGAAAAAAATAATTTAATAAAAATATGTATGTCACAAAATTACGTATATGTAGCTTAAAACGTTTCGCATGAAACTCATAAATTTACATATATGTAACTACAACAAGTTACATACATGTAATTATATGAATTACATTTCCAACCTTATAACGTAAAGAAATAAAATATGAAAAAAAAATTAATTAATAATAATTGTGGTGAGTTTCTTACTTTTCCATAAAATGAAGTTTTCTTAAGATCTCTCCCCTATGTATATATATGTATGTAAGTAAGTATGTACACACACACTAGATAGATAGATAAGTTTGATAATTTAGGCGTCATTTAACAAAAAAAATAAATTTAGGATCACAATATAAGTAGTTTGTCTCAAATCATAAAATAGTTTGGTTTTTATTTATAACGAGTCAAAAAGCCTACACCTAAAATAACCGAACCGTAAACCAAACCGGAACCAAACCGTTATTAGTGGTTCGGTTTTTATTTTGAGCGGTTCGGTCATGGTTTTCATTATTTAAAAATCGTTATTAATGGTTTGGTTTATGGTTTCACTCAAAATCCGTAAAAACCGGACCGTGAACACCCCTATATTTTATAACACCCGCCCCAAAATAGGGGTGACGTGTCACTATCATAATGATCAAACCATAAGGCATGATTTCTATTAAACAAATGTTAGGGTCACACACACAAGAATGTCAGAAGCCGTAGGTTAAATTGTTTATTACAAATTCATCAAATTACCATATCAAATGGACTAGCCTAAGCTACAAAAATAATATTAACATACTCTCACGATACAAGATCCTATAGCTTAATTTTTCTCATCTCGTCCCGCCTAAGTACCCTGTGAACCTGTTATGAACAAACATTAACAGAATGAGCCGAATTCCCGGTACGAATAAAGTCATAAGTAATATAATCAGTAAATATTGATTGTTGCAACATAAGATAAATGATATGATATAAAGTAAAGCAAGTGAATGAAAGAATCATATAATATTGATGTACTCATTCAGCCAAAATCTTAAATCACTACTGACATATACATGAAGTTGTTGCTCTATGTACCAAATTGCAATGGAGCATGGGCAAACACATATCCATCCCCCAGAAAATCATATAAAAAGATATCTTGTGACTAGTTCATATGCCTCCTTATGAACTCATATAACTCACTAGTACAAAATGAGAATTATAGTGCTAACTTGCTAAAGTCATGGATAACTACGTTCTTTAGTCGTCAGCAATGAATAACTATGAGATTTCAATGTTTTTTAGGTTAAATATGAATATTGAATGTGTTTTGGGAAGGCCAAAGTGATTGGAAGTGAAAGGAAATGAAGATAGTTTAAAAGAGAGTCGAAAAAAAGAAGATTTGGGTCCTTACGGGACGAGAAACACACTTAAAACGCAAAAGTTATGAAGATAATTTTATTTATGGGATACTGACCAGTGAAACCTACGGGCGTAGATTGCAGTGGCCTGAGTGAAGTTTGACATAAATTCAGTAGGTTACGACCTCAGTGTAGCTGGGATTGAGTTTTACTGTTATTTTTTTACCGGCAATAAACCAACACGTTCCACAGTACTTCTTGTGCTTCTATACCAGACATATCATATATAATAAGTTAGCTGAAAATTGAGTTTTACTGTTATTTTTGATTGACATTTTGACATCGATCATGATGTTTTTTGTTGGTTTACAATCTCTCTCATAGGCTTCTTGCAGTTATTAACAATTACAAAGATTTTTTGGAAGGATTAGAAAGAGGCTACAACAATTACATATCGGTTTCCGAGGGTTATGACATTTTCCTATGGATACTTCAGTTACTTGATGGTTACCGACGGTTTATTTGCGTCAAATTAAGCTATAAACAACCTTATAGTATACATGATTAAGATCAAATAAATAGTCTATTTATCCTAAAAAGTCTAAGAAGGATTATTGATCGTTGGATTATGAGATTAAATTTAAAAGGAAAAATTTTAAATTTTAGAGGGAAAAGTTGTTAAAGGGTAATTTAGTCATAACCACTTTCCCACCCCATTTTTTAAACATTTATAACTTTTACATACGATATTATTTTTTCAAAAAAAATATATCATAAAAACAAGCATTTTTTTATCTTTAAAATGAGTATAATATTTCTACAAAAAAAAATAAATTTTTTCAGCTCATTGTGTCTAATTATTATCATTGTGCATTTTTAAATGTTTGTGTATAATTATCTTTTTGTGTTTTTTTAAAGATAATTGTGTCTTTTTTACTAGGTAATTATGTCTTTTTTAAATATCAGTGTGTTATTTATACTCGTCGTTGTGTCATCCTTGCTTAACATTATGTATTATGCAACATTATTGTGTCTTAAATTGTTTAGGAAAAGACAAGATTGAGCAGAAACACAAAAGACACAATTCTGTACAAAAGACACAATTCTGTACAAAAGACACGATGTCTAAACAAAAGACACAATGACCTGTACAAAACACAATGTATACACAAAAGACAATATTTAGGAGAAACACAAAAGACACAATGTCCATCCAAAAGACACAATGTCTATCCAAAAGACACAATGACTCGTCATTGTGTCTTTTTTCAGTTAATTGTGTCTTTTTTCCAAGATTATGTGTTATTTATACTTGTCTTTGTGTCAATGCTTGACATTATGTATTATGGAACATCATTATGTCTTAAATTGTTCACGAAAACACAGCATTTAGCAGAAACATAAAATACACAATTACCTACACAAAAGACACAATGTCTATCCAAAAGACACAATGACTCGTCATTGTGTCTTTTTTACAGTTAATTGTGTTTTTTTCAAGATTATGTGTTATTTATACTTGTCTTTGTGTCAATGCTTGACATTATGTACTATGTAACATCATTATGTCTTAAATTGTTCATGAAAACACAACATTTAGCAGAAACATAAAAGACACAATTATCTACACAAAAAACACAATGATATGTACAAAAGACACAATGACCTGTACAAAAGACACAATGACCTAAAAACCCAAAAATTTTCTATAGCAAAAATTATATTAATTTGAAGATAAAAAAATGCTTGTTTTTATGGTATTTTTTTTTCAAAAAATAATTCCGCATGTAAAAGCTATGAACGTTTAAAAAATATGGGGGAATTTGATAAAAAGTCAACAAAAGTAGGCATGACTAAAATACCCTCTAACAACTTGATTTAATCATATCCATTGATTAATGATCTAATGACTCAAGATCCTTCTTAGGCTTTTTAGGTTAAGGGGCTTATTTAGTTGAACTTAACCCATAGTATACAATGCAGGAATAAATTCCCGAAACGTCTCACAACTCCCTAACAAATTATGGTGTAAAGTGTTGGTTTAATTAATTAACCTATAATTCATAAAGTAGGAAAAAACAATATTGTCATTACTAAAAAAACAAAGAAAAAAACATTAATATGCAAATAATCCCGTAAAAGCACAATGTAACTGTATGAAAACTATTGGAAACCGCCATGTAAATGCGCGACCATCCGAAACTCTCAGAAAACAGTCAAAACACCATGTAACCGTTAGAACCCGTCATGTAACCATCTTAACTGCTCTAACCACTTATTTTAAACGATTCATCTATTGTTTGAAGATGATCTGACAAAAAATCGACTTTGATTTCCATTTATTATTTTTAACTTGTGCTTTATTTCAGATAACTATATTTATGTTTTTTAAATTAAATATTTAATTTTATATTTATGGATCAATTACATATATCCCTTACTAAAACTATTTATTACATATTTACCCAATCATAAAACTAAATTACATATTTCTCCTTTCTAAACCAATTATATTACATATTTATCCATTTCATTAAAAAACAAATTATGTATTTCCTATTTTACACTTAATGAACTAACTAAAAACAATTTACAAATTTCTCCCTACTAAGGGGCAATTTTGGAAATGGGGATGTTTGTAATTTTAGTTTAACATTAGGGATATATGTAATTTTGATGTTTAATAAAGGAATATATGATATTATCCCTATATTTATTTAAGATAATTACGTTTAATGTTTCAGATTGACAATATTAATTGTTATTTCTTTAAATGTTATATTTGTTCACATTAATGTACTAATACAACTCCTTGACAAATAAATACTAACCAATATTTTTTTTCCGATTGATTTTCATGATCCATTCGGAAATATTTGATATTAAAGAAATTAACTCGAATAAAATGTCGTTCTATATTTATTCATATCGTTTGTCCACCTAATTTCATTTTAGTAAATCCTCAGCTTAAGTGATTGAGAGTAGGCACCTTGAGGCTTCAATATTACTGACATGAACAATATAAATGTCACATGCTGAGTTAGGAGGGTTCTCTCACCTATTTTAGGTTTTCTCTTATAAGAAGTGAATATAATCAGATGGATATATAACTAGTCAGCAATCCAAATTACTGTTAAAAAATATAATTTAAGGTAATGCAGATCAAAAGTTTATTATTTAGAGTTTAAAAGTAAAAATTGTTATAAATAATCATAAGTAACAGACATAAGTTACCATCATTCTCTTATTAATGATGAGTGTCATAAATAATCATAAGTAACAGACAAAAATTATCATCATTATCTTATTAATGATTCATTGTCCGTTACGAATAACATTTGTATATATATGTGATGTATGTAATAGTTATGTGAGAAATTGAAGATCAATTTCCTTTCATAGTCGTTCTTGTTTATAATCTCTCTTGTTTATAACACGTTATCAGCACGATAGATTCTCGAGCCTTATGCCTCAATTGTTGTTGTCGTTTCGATTTTCTATCTCAATCTATCAAGGACAATTCAAAATCAACCTCAAGTGTGCACCGGCCACATCGTCTGTGGAAACGAATTTTCAGAATATATTGAATTCTTCATTTACTTTTACTTGCATGTTGATATGTAACCCCCGGTTACTATTCAACATTTTCCCAAAATATCAGAGTTGGTCCCAGCAAATTTTTCATTTTCAAAACCTTGTTTGACCTTATTCATTTAATAATATTAAACAACGTTTAACGCAAACGTAAACGTGTCACACATTTTACAATACTTATTTACATAAGTAAGTTTAAACCAAAATTTCAAACGTTTGCAACAAGGTTTATTTGTTCGATTCCCAGTCCACCTCGATCGTTACAGCCAGGTCCATCATGTTTGACATACAAACATTACACAATAATTCCCATTAGTTCATAAGAACTAAGTAAGTAAACCCCAATGGTTTCGCACAACAAAATGTAAAAATACCTTTTTCACAATCAAAATTCATACTGAGTTATTTCTATTCGAGTTGACTCTCACAATGTAATAATAGCATATTACCAATCATCAACTATTGCTCATAATAGTTTAATCAAAATTACACTATGGTGTTCACATTCCTGTGCTTCCACCATAGCTATTTGTCAACACCTCTGACTATTCACACATTTGTGATATCATAATTAGTTCAAGTCTTAAGATGTTCACCCACCGGTACTTCCATCTAAGACAAATTGCTAGCACCTCTAGCTATCCACCATTGTGGAGTCATAAATAATTCAAGTCTTAAGATGTTCACCCACCGGTACTTCCATATAAGACAATTGCTAGCACCTCTAGCTATCCACCATTGTGGAGTCATAAATAATTCAAGTCTTAAGATGTTCACCCACCGGTACTTCCATCTAAGACAATTGCCAGCACCTCTGGCTATCCACCATTGTGGAGTCATAAATAATTCAAGTCTTAAGATGTTCACCCACCGGTACTTCCATCTAAGACAATTGCCAACACCTCTGGCTATCCACCATTGTAGAGTCATAAATAATTCAAGTCTTAAGATGTTCACCCACCGGTACTTTCATCTAAGACAATTGCCAGCACCTCTGGCTATCCACACATTTGTGGAGTCATAATTATTTCAATCAAATTACTATGATGTTCACCCACCGGTAGTTCCATCATAGAGTTCCCACACTTTCATTCACCAAGGTATTGGATTTATCATAGGTTGTTGAACTTTTATTATTCAACTTTCCACTATCACCAATACTATATTTATCGTACAATTTATTCAACAACAAATTCAATGTTCATTATGTGATGTCATAGTTGTGGGATTACTTACCTTGATCAGATAAGGGATTTGCAACTACAGGCTCTTTTCCTGCTCTATGACTAGTGGTTTGACTTCCACTACCACCACCTAGTTGCAAAATACATATACAACTAGTTTCAACATGTATAGCACATACAATCAAGTTCAACACACTTGACTGATTTGACTTGCTCAAAGTCAACTTATTACATAACTGACTCTATCTTACTACGTTTAGCAAGTTTTAGTCAATTATTACAGTTAATCATATTTCCATGCCTCCCTTTGGCATTTCATCAAATAATTGATGTTCAATTATATTAGTTACGATCTTTAATCACTTTTATTATTCAAAAATTCATTTAAGATCATAACCGTTAATAATTTTAACATCAATTCATCACATATCAATATTTAACTCATGGATCATAATCCATATTTCATTTCAAACCATAATCTATTCATCCTACTAGTTATCATACCATGATATGGGTTTCATAACAACCGGACATTATCCCGGCTTCAAAACAAAGATTTCACCATCTAAATATCAAATTCTTCGTTTGTAACAATCCCTAGTTATCAACTAGACAATAATCAATACCCATAATCATAATAATACATTCAAAACTAGATTTAATCCACAAAATATTAAACTAGTAAGATAAAACGAACCGTTACCTAATCTGACGGATTTCTGCGCATAGAACAACGATCAGATGTTGTAGAAACAATCCTTGGTACGATCCGGATGTTTAAACGGCTTCAAATTCGTGTTTTGTAGCCCAAATATTGTGTGTGGTTGAAGAAAATTCGTGAAAAAGAGTTTTAGAACTCTTCTGCCGACAATCCTGATCTTAAATCAAATTTGCCGACTCACAGCGCGCCAGGCGTACCGCCCCAACTCAAGGTTTGGCCCGGGGCGTACCGCCCCAGGTCTATTTCGTCCAATTTTTGATTTTTGCTTTGTAACACTCCGACCGATGGCGAAAACGTCGGGATGCCACGAGGGATGTGTAGATTGTTCAAAAGCTCGTGGGCATCTAAATTAAATCATCACATATCATTCAATCAACCAAATTAATTACACAAAATCATGTTCATCATGAATTAGTTACATCAAATACAAAAGAGATTTAGCTATCTAACTAAATTATAATCGCCAGAATTCCAGTTATTTAGCTAAGTCCAAGAACCTAAGTGATGATGTCCAAAATATAAGAGATCATCCTCTTCAACCTACTTGTCTTCATTCCCTGAAACATGTAAGAAAAATCAAGTGTCAACTACAAAGTAGTTGGTGAGTAATCATAAGTTTTTATATTTAGAAATGTTTTGCAAAATGATTATAAAAGTTTAGAGTTTCCTGAGATAATCCACATGAGTACCTGTGAGAAAATCCAACCCAACATCCCAGCACAAAATCCAAACACATAAACCAACACATAATCACATATCTCATATAATCATAGACAATTATATAATAATCAACCACATAACCATTCAACAAAACCCAATCATCAATATTCTCAAATAGTATATGTGACAATACATGGAATTAATGTGATTAACATAAATTAAAGACATGATCCATGGAGTGGAAGCAACCCACGTGACAATACATGAGACTAGGGCTGTTCAAATCGCTCGCCGCTTGTTGCTCGTTCGTCGCTCGCTCGGAAAAAGCTCGGAAATAGCTCGTTCGAATTTCGCTCAGTTTAAAACGAGACGAGCACGCTCGGTTCGGTTTATAAACGAGCCGAGCACGAGCCAAGGTAAGCTCGCTCGTTGCTCGCTCGGATAGTCGCTCGGTTGGCTCGCTCGGTTGGCTCGTTCGGTTGGCTCGTTTGCTAAAGTATAACTGAATTATATATATATATATATATACTATTTTATTAATGTATAACTAATATAATTTTTTTTATATTTAAACTACTTTCAAAAGACCCAATAGGCAAATACCCAATGCTCAAAAATTTAAATCTAATTCCTAGATACATTTGTTTCACTTTTCACGTTAGAATTTAATTCCTAAATGCGCAATACTCAGCCATTTGTTTACCCCCAACCGTTATCTTTTTATTTAGACTAGTATGGATGTTTGGATGTGTTTTTAAAGGTTTACACTACTTGGATTATGTTTTGAAAAAATTATGTCATTGCTTGAGATTATGCTACCAAACATGGCTTCCTTTAATCTTAAATTTGATTGTTTGTGGTTTAGAATTATTAGTTGCTAATGTGAGTGTTGATATGTAACTATAATAACCAACTAGATGGCAGTTGGTAGTTATTCGTGTCATTAAATTTTATTAAACCGAGCAAAACCGAACCAAGCCGAGCCGCTCGGTTTTAAAACGAGCCGAGCAACGAGCACAACATTTGGCTCGATTCTGCAAATCCGAACCAAGCCGAGCCGCTCGGTTTGAAAACGAGCCGAGCACGAGCATACCCTCGCTCGGTTCGGTTCGGCTCGTGAACAACCCTACATGAGACCAATGCAATTAACCGAAGTCGAAGGCAATGATTCATGGAGTTGTGATAATCCAAGTAGCAATACATGTAATCATTGTTAATGTCACACCCCGAGCCGGCGGGGTTGGATCGAAGTCCCCGTCGGGCGGAAGGTTCTCGGGGTGCGATATCGTGAGTGGTAATCAAAGTGATCAGATTGTTTAGATTGCACATGATATAAATGAGAAATGCTAAATAGAATAGAATTACAAAGTTAAATTACATCCGTATCGTTCATAATTTAACAATGTAAATCTATCATAAACATCATAAGACATCTATCTTGTAACTGCACAAGATATACAAAATATTTGTATAATGATGTTCCAAAAATATGCAGGTCCAAAAATACTAAGTCTTCTATCTGAAGTCCTAGTCCAAAAGCATAAGCTTCTTAGTTGACCTGTTCGTCACCTGAGAAGTCATGCAAAAATAAAGTCAACACATGGTTGGTGAGTTCATATAGTTTAGTAATTGAAAATGATTTGAAAACCTCTTTCGGTAAAGACCTTAACCTCATTAACGTCACATGTAATATCCACATCGGTATGCTTATATATAAGGCATACCCCTGAGTCGAGCCTACAACCCGCCCAGACGCTGTCCCACCACATACTAATATGCATATGACACTGTTGTTAATGATAATTAAGCATTTTTACCTAACACACACTTCCATTCACAATGTTTCAAATGTACGCTCAAAACTTTTGTTAAACCCTCGGGTAACAACCTTAATCTCATTAACATCACATGTATCATCCAGATCGGTATGCTTATATATAGGGCATACCCCTGAGTCGAGCCTACGACCCGCCCAGACGCCGTCCCACCACATACTAATCCACATAGGACATTGGTGTTAATGAAAATTAAGCATTTTTACCCCTACCATTAACCCAATGATTCTTCAGTTCTTTGTTCCTGTAAATACAACAATTTGGAATCTATGTTGATTCCTTAAGTTCATCACAATAATGATCAACCACGGCAATTGTAAAAAAGTCATAAATGCTTAATTAAATAAATAAATAAACATTTAATAAAATCTAAGTCCTAATGATTGGGGCCTTGGTCAAACTCGAGTAGACTAGTCTGTCAATCAAGGTACTTAGTAGTTAGGGAATTCTGTAAATATCATCAAACATTTGACCTACAAATCAAACGGTCTAGCTAGGACTTCTTGAAATGTAGGATTTCTTGTTTCGTACTTGATTCGTTCCTAGTTTTGTATTGTTTCGTTGGCATATGTTATCTTTGATATTTCCTATACTATCACTGAAAATGATTTATTGATTCGTCTGGTTTTGTTACAAGATGTACTTGATTCGTTGATCATTGAATACTAGATTCGTTGATCAAATGTACTCTTGATTCATTGTTCATCAAACACTTGATTCGTTGAACATCGAATATTAGCTTTGCAAAGATAGTTTCGTTTTATTCGTTGAAATCCCACACTTGTTTCGTCAAAATAGTTTCGTTTGATTCGTTGAACTCACACACTTGATTTGTCAAAATGTTTCGTTTGATTCGTTGAAATCACCCACTTGATTTGTCAAAATGTTTTGTTTGATTCGTTGAATTCACCCACTTGATTTGTCAAAATGTTTCGTTTGATTCGTTGAACTCACACACTTGTTTTGTCAAAATAGTTTCGTTTGATTCGTTTGAAATGTTTAGTTTAACTCAATTATTCACTTAAATTATAAGTAAATAAACTTAGTAAAACCTGCATAAAATTTACCTAGACATGGTCTAGGATGTCATTCATACATGTAAAACATATAAAATTTAAAAGTATTTAAGTAAACAATTTAAATAAACAGTTTACGCATGCTTCTCAGCCCCGCGTTTTAAAACAAAATGTTAGAAAAGGGGCAATGAACTCACCTGTGTTGATGTCTAATGTACTATCACAGAATACGCACTCTTGTTTGTAGGCTAAGTATCTTCAGTTCCTGAGTTGTTTTCAAAGAATTCGAATACTATAAGTACGCGTATTAGTCGTCATATCTAAGGCTTGGTCTCGGTGTGTGTAACTAAGTGTCCTATTTTACTATTGTGATTCTAAGGTTTCATTTAACTAACCTACTTAGATGTCCGTTTCTAACCCATATCCCCGAATTATTCACAACAAGTCTTGATTAATATGTTTAATAAACTTCATTTTTAAATTAAAACATTAGTTTAGGAAATCATTTAATTCTAATTTAATAAGTTCATAAAACATTTCCTTTTATTAAAAATTTCATTACTTGAATTACATAACATTTGACATGTGATGGGCCCTAGTCAAGCCCATTGTGGGTCCATTTAGGCCCATTGATTATCTTTGACTTCCAATTGATCACCACTTAGCTTCCTTGATTGATTCTACATTGATCTTTAATTTACATTATCCATGTTAATTTCACTTCCTATGCAATGCCCAATATAATTCCCAAGTGTTTTAAACTAATTAAATAGAGAGTAACACTTAGGTTAAATTGTTAGTGTTCAAGATGACCCTTGTTATAAAAACCTAACTAGTCCCTTATTATTAAGATAGTACTAGTAAGCTTCTCATACCATTATATTGATTTCCCCATTTACATACCTTACATTTTCTACTTACACATGTGATTCTAACCCATGCACACACATCTCATTCTATTCATGCATGCATACTTAGGGTTTTATCCTTATCCATGCACACACATATTTATCTCATGCATGTATACGTACCTAGGCCCCCATGCATAATAGAATTTGAGGGTTTTAGGGTTGTTTAGGTTCGGCATACTCCCAAAGCAGCGAACCTATGGATAGGTTCGGCTAAAGGGTGTTGTGACCATTCAAGATTTCAAGGTTCGGCCAATATAGTTGAAAGGTTCGGTCAATACACCACCGAACCTTTAAGGTTCGGCTCCTCGGGTTCGCCATGCTAAGGTTCGTTGAAATCTAGTAGGTTCGGCCGAGACAGGTTCGTGAGTCATGGGTTCGTCTGTCCTGGGTTCGTGACACTTAGGCTCGCCGGAAAAGTGAAGGTTCGGCTAGACATAAGGGTTCGACCAACATAATGGTTCGTTACCCACCTAGGTTCGGCTACAATAAGGTTTGGCGTCTAAAGGTTCGTGGCTCAGAAACGACTACAGGTTCGTTGTCAGTGGTTCAGGGTTCGGTGCAGTGTTCGGTCAGATGGACAGGTTCGTTGCTCAGAGTAGGTGCAGGTTCGTTACAGGGTTCGTGAGCCAGAGGTTCGCCCAACCACAAAAGGTTCGGCTAGGTGCTGTAAGGGCGGCCAAGGGTTCCTCACGAACCTGTAATTGTTCAAAGCTCCTCATCCTCATCCTAGAGTGCGAACCTGTTACAATTTAGTTCCCATAGCCTACCAGTTGCGTGCAAGTGATTATACTAGGGTTTCCTACGTTCATAAGTCGGTTATACACCCAACAATAACAAAAATCTCAACACCCATGCTTAAACTGAATTTAAAACCAAGATTTACCTCGGATCTTCTGGATGAATGCTCAAATAACTCGTACTTCCTTGATCTACGTTGCGTGGTGGTCGTGTTGGCTCCAAGAACACTCGAATCCGTTAAGAAATGGTTGAGATCTTCTAGAGAGAAGGTGGAGGAATATTTTCTAGAGAGAGAAGGAGGGGGGAACGAAAATGGGGAGGTGAAATGGGTCTTGGTGGTGGTTGTTGGGTCATAAATGACCCCATTAAAGGATGAACTCACCCGGTCGTTCGGTCCCGTTCGGTTTCGCGTAAATTACTGTTTCTCGGGGTTTTCATCACGAAACGACTCGATTTATAAAATAAGATTTATAAAATTATTCTAAGTGGTTATTCCTAGTAAATTAACTAATATCTTTTATTTATTTTAAATTTTAAAATATTAATTTACCGTTTAAATTGAAATGTACGGTCGTCGCGCGTATTCGTTCGAATCGTCACTTGTACGAACACGACGATAACTATACCTTTCAATCTTGTTTTCTAATTATCGGATATCATTCAGAACGTTAAACTGTCAGATTTTTTCGTACAGATCGTCACCTATACGAATAACCCGTCAATTTAGCATCCACATAACAACATCCTTGTGTTTTGTTCTGTAAGGCCTCTCGTACGTTCATACTTAATATAATCCTAACACATAATCACCTGATGGTTCTATGTTGCCAGATGATTATCTGACTCAAGAACCATAGTTCTGAACTTTGTTTCTGTTAAATGTTCAAGAACTTGTTGTTTGATAACTCAAAATGATAATGACAACTGATATGAATAGAAATTGCACTGAATGTATATGGTTCGTACCTGTTTACTGTTCATGTTACTGTTTAAGATCACTGTTCCGGTGACGGTTCCGGCACTGATGTTACAGTTAATGACCGGAGTCAATGACAATGTTACACGAATATATATATTATAATCAGTGATAATCCATAGATAATGATAATCCCATAATATGAATATCATATTGATAAACAGGTATCATCCATGTGTTATCAAAATAATATTTAAAATTGGTATACATGTTTTACCTCCGAGTTTTAAAACAAATCAGTTTAAAGAGGAGGTTATGAGAACTCACCTGAGTCCTTAGAATAGTGTTCGTGTATAATGCGCGCTCGCGTATGTAACTCAAAGACACTTCAACCACCTGTATTTATCGTGTGTTTTATATTCATAAGTATATGTGTTTCAGCTTCATCAAGTGTTCATAAAAGTCTCCTTTTAACTCTTTAAGTGTTTTGTCCACTTAGTTAAGTCAGTCAAAATTAACTTGCAACACTCAAGATATTATTAATGATCATTATAGGAATATAATTTATCTTGTTAGTATTAGTTACCTAATGATGATAGTGAATTGTGAATTCGTACATTTTGTGACACCTCGCATATTCCAGGTCAGCGCTTATATTATTTTAAATAATAATATGTTTTATTATTTCATACGTGGCACTAGAATAATTGTATTTAGTGTGACACGTGGCACAACAGCTAGAATACATCGATAATTCGAGGAATTATCGCACAACACTCGCACGTGTCTTGAATAACGAACGTTGGTGAAAGGATCAAATCACAGTACACTTTCTCTGCACTTAGGTTCTAGGGAATCTAAAATATTGGGAACAATGATTAAATGTCGAGAAACGATGATCGTAATCGAAAAATACGCGAAAATCGGTTCAAAACAAGAAAACTAGGTTTATTGGGCTTCTCTGGAACTCATCGCGGTACGCGATGTTCCCACAGGAGGAATCATAGCGGTACGCGACAGGCATCGCGGGGATTTGCTCCCGAAATTCTTCACGGTACGCGGAGATTATTTTAAACCTTCATCGCGGTACGCGACAGGTGCCAGTCGACAAATCTTTATAAAATCAAGACCACCATGCCTATTAACTCCACTCTTCACCATTCTCCGGTACTATACACCAACTTCGACTATTCCTCACTGATTTGACACCAAGGAAGCCATTGGAGGACTTCTTGAAGCTCCACATTGGAGGATTGAAGCTTGTTTGTCACTTGGAAGCTCGAAGAACCACCACCACCTTACGATCGCTGAAGTTCCTTGCTATCCAGAAGCTTTAGAAGCCGTTATCACTATCATCTTGAAGATCTAGGAGCTTTAGAGGTAGTCTTTACATCTCTTGTGGTTTAATATCACTACTACACACACATACAAGTGTTAAAACCCACATGCAAGCACCCTTGATGCACATGCACGAATTTTAGTTCTGGGTTTGATGATGTTTACATGATATTTGATGATCTATGATGATTAGATGATGAATCTTTACATTCCATAATGATGTGGTTATGATAGGATGGTCATAGTAGCTAAAATGATGGTTTTAGTAACATGAATGTATGATCTAGGTGGTTTTACACTATTGTGGATATTGAAATGATGTTAGGAATATTATTGATGACGATTTGCAAGACTAGAAATGGTTGATTTGTCAATATTTGATCATTTGGTGAATATTGCTAATTTTAGTAACTTTAATGCTACAAAGTATGTAATTTTGATGAAATGGTCACATTTGTATGTTTAGATCTATAAGTTATATTTAAAATGATATTTAGAAGTTAATATGATGGTTATTGGATGCATTGGAATGATTAAAATTGCTAATAGTATGATATTTTGTTAACTTTATTTTACAATTTGGAGCATAGGAGCATGCTAGTCATAATGGTTATGATTAAATACTTATTTAAGGCTAATATGATGAAATTATGATAAGAATTGTATCTAGACATAATGATATATGCATATCTTGTAACTTTATAATTATGGTAACTTTTACGCGCAAAACATGCTAAACCGACTATGTGTAACTATGTGCAATATGATAACATGCTCATTTAGGATAAACACGCATATTAGAATAATCGGAATGTGGTTTATGCATGAATTGACTAATGTGGAAATTTTCCTTATGGAAATGATCATTGGCATCCGTACACTCCACACGACACTAAACCGCATGTTACACGCACATTTGATCCAAAACCGTCACCAACGGGTCGTTAGGTCAAACACGGTTAACACGGTCAACACGACCCACATAACAACTTGGAAGTTGTTAGACACGAACACGGTCCTGTGAGACCCACATATATGCAAACACAAACTTACAACACCTATGTGATATAGGTAACTACTAGCCGGAGAGCTACACTGTTCTTGTAAGAACACGCACTTCTCAAACTCAGGTGAGTTTACGGCCCCACTTTACTCTTTAACTGTTTTGCTAAACTATTGGGGTGAGAATACAATGCAACTGTTTTAGATATATGACTGGTATGTTGTGAAAACCATTTTCGAGTGTAACTATTATCGCTTAAAGTCCTCACTTATCCTTACCGTTAGTTGTGTAGACAAACGAGTCGTAATTACGTAGTACTACTGGGTTTGACTAGCCCCACTCGGCACCAATGTTGACTGGAGGTCATAACGAGTGTAATTTCGATGTGAATTGCGAGTTCAGCGATGACTCGCGGAGGCAAACGGAAACAGTCTAGTTTCGGTAAGATGAACTGACACACTCCACGGATCGTAGTATCCAACAAACAACTTAACATACCCAGTATATGTCTGTTTACTTTTCTGTCTGTCTAAACCTGTGAACTCACCAACTTGTTAGTTGACACTTTTCGCATGTATTCTCAGGTAATTAATGGAGCACACGCTAGGATGCGCACAAGGAAGCTTTAAGGAGTCTGGCTTGCATATAGACTCTTGTCCTAGGCATTGTGTGCATTGGATGTGTTTTAAAACAATTTAAACTATGTAGTGTCTGTTAAACAATTTACTTTCCGCTGCAAACTTATTTACTTATGATGTTGAAACATTTTCCGCTGCATATTAATGAAACTATGTTATTTTGCAAATCTGTGTGAATGTGAAACTCATATAGAGTCGTTCTATATGACCATGAGCTGTGATCCTGGCCACGTCACACCCACGTGGACTGACACCACGAGTGGGAATTTGGGGGTGTGACAGACTGGTATCAGAGCCTTGGTTATAGGGAACTAGGTTTGCATATAGTAAACTTAGACTATAGCCACTGCTTTACATTAGACACTACACTTAGAATTTTCACACTTATATTATTGTTATCACTGTAAATTAATACTGACTGACTTAGAACTTACAGGATGGACAATAACAAAGATCCGAAAGGGAAAGACACGGGGAAACGCTCGTATGAGTATGAGCTTACTGAGGAGGACAAGCAGAAGATTCAGGAGATAGTGGAGCAGGTATATTCTCAAGAGTCCAAGAGACTTCGACCCTCGACCAGCAGGGGACCATGGGACTGGTACCCTACCACCCTTGCTGTTTGGGCAAGGGAAGAGAGAGTACCTAAGTTACCTTTGTTAGGTGACACATCTACTGGACCATCACTACCACCTATTGGAATGCATATGGAGCGGGCATTCGCTGCACTGATCTCGCGTTATAGACGTGAGTCCTGCCAGCTACGCGTGATGACTGATGGGTTTAGGGATCTGTTGGAGCATAGTCAGCGCCTCCAGAAACATGTGGATAACTTGGAGGAGAGACTCGCACGCGTCGAAGGGACGCAGGATGACTTGGTCGCTAGGACTCAGGATGTGATCCAGCGACAGGAGGAGGTCACTACTGAGGTCACCGACATCCATGATAGGACTACGTTGCTCGAGGAGCAACAGGATTTCTTAGCCGGAGTGACACATGGACACGCTGGACGATTGGCAGCTGTGGAGGACGCCAACGAGGAGAACCTTGCCATGATCCAGGCAAGCGATGCCATGCTGAATGCATGGGTCGAACAGTTTATTGTGGAGCCACAGCCTGAGCCAGAACCCCAATTCGAGCCGGTGGATCTCGATGAGGAAGATTTTGATGAGGATCCAGACGAGGATCCAGACGAGGATCCTGATGAGGAGGACGATGATGGCCCTGCTGATAGTGGAGATTCACACTCCACGATTGTCTAGTTAGGATTTCTATTTCAGTATTCTACTTTTGTATCACTTAGCCGAGCGGGATGTGCTCGTGCAATTTTTGTAGCATCTCTTTTGGAAAATATTGTACACAAACTTATTATCATTAATGGAAAGATGCTTTACTTTGTTGCTTATATATATATCATGGCTATGACTATTGTTAACATGACATCTGACCTAACAATTGACTAACACTCTAACTTATGCTAACTAACATCCTAACCTTTCCATATAGAAACATGTCCGGAAGAGGAACCCATGCCCTTCGACTCAAACGTAAGGCAGAAAAGGCACGAATCGACATGATGGTCGAACGCAAATTCAACAAGGTACTCGCGGAGTACGAAGCTAACCGACATGCCAGTGAGACTAGTGGCACTAACAATGGTATTAACTTTTGCCTAACATGACTAACATAGTATAGGCAGTCTAGACACTAACACGTTGCAATGAAATCCGATGCACAGGATCGCATGGAGGAGTAGCAAAGGGATGCTCGTTTAAGGCGTTCCTGAGCTGCCACCCTCACAAGTTTCAAGGTACTGAAGGAGCAGTGGGACTGCTTCGTTGGATAGAGAAGCTGGAGTCAGTTTTCTCTATAGCTGAATGCTCGGATGAAAACCGGGTAAAATACGCCACGGGAACACTGGAGGGACCAGCCCTCACCTGGTGGAACACTCATGTCCAAACCCTTGGACTGGACACCGCAAACACAATTCCGTGGGACAACTTCACCAGGATGCTCCACGAAGAATACTGTCCTCGGGATGAAATTAGGAAACTGGAGGAAGAGTTCTGGGTGCACAAAATGGTAGGATCAGAAATCGAGAAGTACTGTACTCGGTTTCATGAACTGTGCAAGCTGTGCCCGGCGATGGTGACGCCGGAGTACAAGAAGATTGAGCAATTTATCAGTGGATTGCCGGAACAAATCCAGAGCACGGTCACTGCTTCCGACCACTCTACTATCCAACCACTGATTCGCTTGGCGCACAAGCTGACTGACCAGGCGGTAGCCCAAGGGAAACTGCCAAAAAGGGGTGAACACCTAAAACCCCAAGAGCCCAAGCGAAAGTGGGAACCCAACAACAACCGTGTTTTCTCACCACCACCACCAGCTCAACACCGACCAGCACCAGCCAAAGTCTTCACCGCCACACAACCAAACACTCAAGGCAAAGGAGGATATCAGGGTAACAGCCCAAAATGCAACATCTGCAACTTCCATCACTTCGGTCAATGCAAGAGGACCAAGTGCACCAACTGTGGAAGGAACGGGCATCTAGCCAAAGAATGCCGATCGAACCCCAACCCCAACCTCAATAAGGATAACACATTAAAGGGGTGCTTCACTTGCGGAAAGCCGGGCCACATGCGCCGAGATTGTCCGCAGAACAAGAATGCAGGTGGCAACCCGGCTAGGGGTCAGGCATTCGTGATCGGATCCAGTGAAGCCAAAGATGATCCGAACGTCGTCACCGGTACGTTTCTTTTAAATAATGTCTACGCTAGTATATTATTTGATACCGGTGCCGATAGGAGTTTTATCTCTAGTAAATTTAGCAAATTACTTGACATGACACCAACACCACTAGATTATAAGTATACCGCAGAGTTAGCGGATGGAAAACTTATCGAAACACAACACATCATCAAAGGATGCGTTCTAACACTAGCGAACCATCAGTTGGTGATCGACCTGATGCCAGTAACCCTCGGAAGCTTCGACGTGGTGATTGGAATGGATTGGTTATCTGCAAACCATGCCGAGATCGTGTGCAATGAGAAGATCGTGCGAATTACATTGCCAAGTGGAGAGCAGATTTCAATTCAAGGGGAACGGCGCGGAATGCCATTAAACATCATGTCTTGCATGAAGGCAAACAAATATTTGAGGAAAGGATACACGGCTATCCTAGCTCTTATCACCGAACAATCAAAGAAGGAACGGAAGATCGAGGACATCGCTATTGTTCGCGATTATCCGGAAGTCTTTCCTGACGATCTACCGGGACTACCACCAGCACGACAAGTGGAGTTTCAGATAGATCTAACGCCAGGAGCAGCACCGATAGCCAAGGCACCATATCGACTGGCTCCTACAGAAATGCAGGAACTATCTAATCAACTGCAAGAGTTATTGGATAAGGGATTTATTAGACCGAGTTTTTCACCGTGGGGAGCTCCGGTCTTGTTTGTGAAAAAGAAAGACGGTTCATTCCGTATGTGCATAGACTATCGAGAATTGAACAAGGTAACGATCAAGAACCGATACCCTCTACCCCGAATAGACGATTTGTTTGACCAGTTGCAAGGGTCAAGTTTCTATTCGAAAATCGATCTGAGATCGGGTTACCATCAACTCAGGATACAAGAGAACGATATACCAAAGACCGCATTCAGGACGCGGTACGGACATTACGAATTTCTGGTCATGCCATTTGGATTGACTAACGCACCGGCAGTATTTATGGATCTCATGAATCGGGTGTGTAAACCGTATCTCGACAAGTTCGTAATCGTATTCATAGATGACATCCTGATCTATTCCAAGACTCAGGAGGAACATGCCAATCACTTGAGACGTGTCCTAGAACTGTTAAAGAAGGAGCAACTATACGCGAAATTCTCCAAATGTGATTTTTGGATTCGCGAAGTTCAGTTCCTTGGACATGTGGTAAACGAAAAAGGGATACATGTAGACCCAGCCAAAATCGAGGCAATCAAGAGTTGGGCAGCACCTAAGACTCCAACTGAAGTGCGACAATTCTTAGGGTTGGCCGGGTACTACAGGCGGTTTATCGAAGGGTTCTCGAAGATCGCACAATCGTTGACGTCCCTTACGCATAAAGACAAGAAGTTCGAATGGGGAGAAAAACAAGAAGCTGCTTTTGACTTATTAAAGCAGAAGTTGTGCAGCGCACCTATCTTATCACTACCAGACGGGTGCGAAGACTTTGTAGTCTACTGCGACGCATCGAAGCAAGGACTCGGTTGTGTACTGATGCAACGCGAGAAGGTCATAGCTTATGCGTCACGACAATTGAAAGTGCACGAGAAAAATTACACGACCCATGATCTGGAGTTAGGAGCCGTAGTATTTGCATTGAAGATCTGGAGACACTATCTGTACGGAACCAAGTGCACTATATTCACGGATCATAAGAGCCTGCAGCACATTTTCGACCAAAAGGAGCTAAACATGAGACAACGCAGATGGGTCGAGTTGATAGGTGATTATGACTGTGCAATCAAGTATCATCCCGGGAAAGCCAATGTAGTAGCCGATGCGTTAAGTAGAAAAGAAACAATCAAACGCGTACGAGCACTACAACTTACCATTCATTCTGAGCTACCTAATCAGATCCGAGTAGCACAACAAGAAGCTCTGAAAAAGGAAAACCTTATCCTCGAAGCTATGCGGGGTATGGATAAACAGATGAAACAGAAAGACGACGGAGCTTACTATCTGATGGACCGAATTTGGATTCCACGCTACGGGGGATTAAGAGAAGTAGTGATGGATGAAGCTCACAAGAGTCGATACTCAGTACATCCAGGTTCTGACAAGATGTACCACGACCTAAAGACAACTTATTGGTGGCCTAATATGAAATCAGAAATCGCAATCTATGTGAGTAAGTGTCTGACTTGCTCCAAAGTTAAGGTCGAATATCAGAAACCGTCAGGATTACTCCAACAACCGGAAATCCCAGTCTGGAAATGGGAACAGATTTCCATGGATTTTATCACCAAGCTGCCAAAGACAGCAGGTGGTTGCGATACCATCTGGGTTATCATAGACCGACTCACGAAATCGGCACACTTCCTGCCGATTAAGGAAACTGATAAGTTGGAAAAGTTAACCCGAATCTACTTGAAGGAAATCGTATCCAGACACGGAGTCCCAATCTCTATTATATCTGACCGAGACAGCCGTTTCACGGCACATTTTTGGAAGTCCTTACACAAGGCACTTGGGACGAGATTGGATATGAGCACTGCTTATCATCCACAGACGGATGGTCAGAGTGAACGAACCATCCAAACTCTGGAAGACATGCTTCGAGCATGTGTGATTGATTTCGGTAATAGCTGGGAGACTCACCTACCTTTGGTGGAATTTTCTTACAATAACAGTTATCACACCAGCATCGGAGCAGCACCTTTTGAGGCACTTTATGGACGTAAATGCAGATCACCACTTTGTTGGGCAGAAGTTGGTGAAAGCCAACTGACCGGACCTGAGCTCGTGCACGAAACAACTGAAAAGATCGTGCAGATACGTAACCGAATGGCAACAGCTCGGGATCGACAGAAAAGCTACGCCGACAAAAGGCGCAAACCTTTGGAATTCCAAGTGGGAGATCGAGTACTTCTTAAAGTATCGCCTTGGAAGGGAGTGATTCGATTTGGAAAGCGGGGAAAGCTAAACCCTCGCTATATCGGACCATTCGAGATCACTAAACGGATAGGCCCTGTGGCCTACGAACTACAGCTACCACATGAATTGAGTAGCGTACACAATGTGTTTCATGTTTCGAACCTCAAGAAATGCTTATCGGACGAGACGCTCGCAATTCCTTTGGAGGAAATCCAGATTGATGAACAACTTCACTTCGTTGAGGAACCGGTGGAAATCATGGATCGGGAAATCAAGAAGTTGAAACTCAGTAAAATACCAATTGTAAAAGTTCGTTGGAACTCACGGCGAGGACCGGAATACACCTGGGAGCGAGAGGATCAGATGAAACAGAAATACCCTCACCTATTCTCCAACCAGACTAACACCAACAACACGAACTGAATTTCGGGACGAAATTTCTATTAACTGGGGGATGATGTGACACCTCGCATATTCCAGGTCAGCGCTTATATTATTTTAAATAATAATATGTTTTATTATTTCATACGTGGCACTAGAATAATTGTATTTAGTGTGACACGTGGCACAACAGCTAGAATACATCGATAATTCGAGGAATTATCGCACAACACTCGCACGTGTCTTGAATAACGAACGTTGGTGAAAGGATCAAATCACAGTACACTTTCTCTGCACTTAGGTTCTAGGGAATCTAAAATATTGGGAACAATGATTAAATGTCGAGAAACGATGATCGTAATCGAAAAATACGCGAAAATCGGTTCAAAACAAGAAAACTAGGTTTATTGGGCTTCTCTGGAACTCATCGCGGTACGCGATGTTCCCACAGGAGGAATCATAGCGGTACGCGACAGGCATCGCGGGGATTTGCTCCCGAAATTCTTCACGGTACGCGGAGATTATTTTAAACCTTCATCGCGGTACGCGACAGGTGCCAGTCGACAAATCTTTATAAAATCAAGACCACCATGCCTATTAACTCCACTCTTCACCATTCTCCGGTACTATACACCAACTTCGACTATTCCTCACTGATTTGACACCAAGGAAGCCATTGGAGGACTTCTTGAAGCTCCACATTGGAGGATTGAAGCTTGTTTGTCACTTGGAAGCTCGAAGAACCACCACCACCTTACGATCGCTGAAGTTCCTTGCTATCCAGAAGCTTTAGAAGCCGTTATCACTATCATCTTGAAGATCTAGGAGCTTTAGAGGTAGTCTTTACATCTCTTGTGGTTTAATATCACTACTACACACACATACAAGTGTTAAAACCCACATGCAAGCACCCTTGATGCACATGCACGAATTTTAGTTCTGGGTTTGATGATGTTTACATGATATTTGATGATCTATGATGATTAGATGATGAATCTTTACATTCCATAATGATGTGGTTATGATAGGATGGTCATAGTAGCTAAAATGATGGTTTTAGTAACATGAATGTATGATCTAGGTGGTTTTACACTATTGTGGATATTGAAATGATGTTAGGAATATTATTGATGACGATTTGCAAGACTAGAAATGGTTGATTTGTCAATATTTGATCATTTGGTGAATATTGCTAATTTTAGTAACTTTAATGCTACAAAGTATGTAATTTTGATGAAATGGTCACATTTGTATGTTTAGATCTATAAGTTATATTTAAAATGATATTTAGAAGTTAATATGATGGTTATTGGATGCATTGGAATGATTAAAATTGCTAATAGTATGATATTTTGTTAACTTTATTTTACAATTTGGAGTATAGGAGCATGCTAGTCATAATGGTTATGATTAAATACTTATTTAAGGCTAATATGATGAAATTATGATAAGAATTGTATCTAGACATAATGATATATGCATATCTTGTAACTTTATAATTATGGTAACTTTTACGCGCAAAACATGCTAAACCGACTATGTGTAACTATGTGCAATGTGATAACATGCTCATTTAGGATAAACACGCATATTAGAATAATCGGAATGTGGTTTATGCATGAATTGACTAATGTGGAAATTTTCCTTATGGAAATGATCATTGGTATCCGTACACTCCACACGACACTAAACCGCATGTTACACGCACATTTGATCCAAAACCGTCACCAACGGGTCGTTAGGTCAAACACGGTTAACACGGTCAACACGACCCACATAACAACTTGGAAGTTGTTAGACACGAACACGGTCCTGTGAGACCCACATATATGCAAACACAAACTTACAACACCTATGTGATATAGGTAACTACTAGCCGGAGAGCTACACTGTTCTTGTAAGAACACGCACTTCTCAAACTCAGGTGAGTTTACGGCCCCACTTTACTCTTTAACTGTTTTGCTAAACTATTGGGGTGAGAATACAATGCAACTGTTTTAGATATATGACTGGTATGTTGTGAAAACCATTTTCGAGTGTAACTATTATCGCTTAAAGTCCTCACTTATCCTTACCGTTAGTTGTGTAGACAAACGAGTCGTAATTACGTAGTACTACTGGGTTTGACTAGCCCCACTCGGCACCAATGTTGACTGGAGGTCATAACGAGTGTAATTTCGATGTGAATTGCGAGTTCAGCGATGACTCGCGGAGGCAAACGGAAACAGTCTAGTTTCGGTAAGATGAACTGACACACTCCACGGATCGTAGTATCCAACAAACAACTTAACATACCCAGTATATGTCTGTTTACTTTTCTGTCTGTCTAAACCTGTGAACTCACCAACTTTTTAGTTGACACTTTTCGCATGTATTCTCAGGTAATTAATGGAGCACACGCTAGGATGCGCACAAGGAAGCTTTAAGGAGTCTGGCTTGCATATAGACTCTTGTCCTAGGCATTGTGTGCATTGGATGTGTTTTAAAACAATTTAAACTATGTAGTGTCTGTTAAACAATTTACTTTCCGCTGCAAACTTATTTACTTATGATGTTGAAACATTTTCCGCTGCATATTAAATGAAACTATGTTATTTTGCAAATCTGTGTGAATGTGAAACTCATATAGAGTCGTTCTATATGACCATGAGCTGTGATCCTGGCCACGTCACACCCACGTGGACTGACACCACGAGTGGGAATTTGGGGGTGTGACAGACTGGTATCAGAGCCTTGGTTATAGGGAACTAGGTTTGCATATAGTAAACTTAGACTATAGCCACTGCTTTACATTAGACACTACACTTAGAATTTTCACACTTATATTATTGTTATCACTGTAAATTAATACTGACTGACTTAGAACTTACAGGATGGACAATAACAAAGATCCGAAAGGGAAAGACACGGGGAAACGCTCGTATGAGTATGAGCTTACTGAGGAGGACAAGCAGAAGATTCAGGAGATAGTGGAGCAGGTATATTCTCAAGAGTCCAAGAGACTTCGACCCTCGACCAGCAGGGGACCATGGGACTGGTACCCTACCACCCTTGCTGTTTGGGCAAGGGAAGAGAGAGTACCTAAGTTACCTTTGTTAGGTGACACATCTACTGGACCATCACTACCACCTATTGGAATGCATATGGAGCGGTCATTCGCTGCACTGATCTCGCGTTATAGACGTGAGTCCTGCCAGCTACGCGTGATGACTGATGGGTTTAGGGATCTGTTGGAGCATAGTCAGCGCCTCCAGAAACATGTGGATAACTTGGAGGAGAGACTCGCACGCGTCGAAGGGACGCAGGATGACTTGGTCGCTAGGACTCAGGATGTGATCCAGCGACAGGAGGAGGTCACTACTGAGGTCACCGACATCCATGATAGGACTACGTTGCTCGAGGAGCAACAGGATTTCTTAGCCGGAGTGACACATGGACACGCTGGACGATTGGCAGCTGTGGAGGACGCCAACGAGGAGAACCTTGCCATGATCTAGGCAAGCGATGCCATGCTGAATGCATGGGTCGAACAGTTTATTGTGGAGCCACAGCCTGAGCCAGAACCCCAATTCGAGCCGGTGGATCTCGATGAGGAAGATTTTGATGAGGATCCAGACGAGGATCCAGACGAGGATCCTGATGAGGAGGACGATGATGGCCCTGCTGATAGTGGAGATTCACACTCCACGATTGTCTAGTTAGGATTTCTATTTCAGTATTCTACTTTTGTATCACTTAGCCGAGCGGGATGTGCTCGTGCAATTTTTGTAGCATCTCTTTTGGAAAATATTGTACACAAACTTATTATCATTAATGGAAAGATGCTTTACTTTGTTGCTTATATATATATCATGGCTATGACTATTGTTAACATGACATCTGACCTAACAATTGACTAACACTCTAACTTATGCTAACTAACATCCTAACCTTTCCATATAGAAACATGTCCGGAAGAGGAACCCATGCCCTTCGACTCAAACGTAAGGCAGAAAAGGCACGAATCGACATGATGGTCGAACGCAAATTCAACAAGGTACTCGCGGAGTACGAAGCTAACCGACATGCCAGTGAGACTAGTGGCACTAACAATGGTATTAACTTTTGCCTAACATGACTAACATAGTATAGGCAGTCTAGACACTAACACGTTGCAATGAAATCCGATGCACAGGATCGCATGGAGGAGTAGCAAAGGGATGCTCGTTTAAGGCGTTCCTGAGCTGCCACCCTCACAAGTTTCAAGGTACTGAAGGAGCAGTGGGACTGCTTCGTTGGATAGAGAAGCTGGAGTCAGTTTTCTCTATAGCTGAATGCTCGGATGAAAACCGGGTAAAATACGCCACGGGAACACTGGAGGGACCAGCCCTCACCTGGTGGAACACTCATGTCCAAACCCTTGGACTGGACACCGCAAACACAATTCCGTGGGACAACTTCACCAGGATGCTCCACGAAGAATACTGTCCTCGGGATGAAATTAGGAAACTGGAGGAAGAGTTCTGGGTGCACAAAATGGTAGGATCAGAAATCGAGAAGTACTGTACTCGGTTTCATGAACTGTGCAAGCTGTGCCCGGCGATGGTAACGCCGGAGTACAAGAAGATTGAGCAATTTATCAGTGGATTGCCGGAACAAATCCAGAGCACGGTCACTGCTTCCGACCACTCTACTATCCAACCACTGATTCGCTTGGCGCACAAGCTGACTGACCAGGCGGTAGCCCAAGGGAAACTGCCAAAAAGGGGTGAACACCTAAAACCCCAAGAGCCCAAGCAAAAGTGGGAACCCAACAACAACCGTGTTTTCTCACCACCACCACCAGCTCAACACCGACCAGCACCAGCCAAAGTCTTCACCGCCACACAACCAAACACTCAAGGCAAAGGAGGATATCAGGGTAACAGCCCAAAATGCAACATCTGCAACTTCCATCACTTCGGTCAATGCAAGAGGACCAAGTGCACCAACTGTGGAAGGAACGGGCATCTAGCCAAAGAATGCCGATCGAACCCCAACCCCAACCTCAATAAGGATAACACATTAAAGGGGTGCTTCACTTGCGGAAAGCCGGGCCACATATATGATTCCTTTTAAATCACCACCATAGACTAAGTTATTATATCTACTTTAAGTTTAATAAAAGTGCATGTAGAATATCCATATGATATGTTAACCTATTCAATAAAATTTCATATATGGATAACTCCATATTTTCAAAAGAAACTTATGCTATAGAGAGAGAAAATGTGGTTTTTATAAAATCTTCATGCATGCCTAATTACCCTCACTATCCTTGTTCATAAGTTCACCCTAAAACCCTCGGCTTCAAGAATCGAATTTCAGTCACCCTAGGACCAGCGAACCTTTAGGTTCGGTGTCCATAGGGTTCGGCTAAGTGGTAATAGGTTCGGCCCAAAAGAAGGAAGATGGTTCGGTCAAAACAAAAGGAGAAGGGTTCGACCCATATTCAATTTCCCCCACTACAAGGTTCGCTGCATGCATCCCCCTCCCACGAACCCTTAGGTTCGTTGCCCTGCTAGGTTCGTTTAACACTCTAGGGTTCGGTCACCATGTCGAGGTTCGTCTCCGGCAGGAGGGTTCGTGGGGCTATGGGTTCGGCTAGAGGTTTCACCACCCAAGGTTCGTTCGTCATGAACAAGGTTCGGCTAGAGGTTTCCCGCCCATGCAGGGTCGTTCGACCAGTGGTTCGGCAGTAACTAGGTTCGGCTCCCACGTGGTTCGTGGGTTCAGAAAGTTCGGCTCCTCCTAGCTGCTAGAAGGTTCGTCGGCCTGTACTCCCTACCCACGACCGAACCTGTTCATCATCTTCATCATCTATTTTCATCGAGTTCTAGGTGTTTACGGTTCATCTATGATTTCCACAGTTAAATTCCCAACCAATTTACCCATATAAAACTCTAAAATCGTTTAAAAAAATTGATAACCATGAACACATAAAGTTCTTTAACAAAACCCGAAAAGTAAAGTCCAGATTTACCTCCAAAGGTCGACCAAACGTGTGATTTCTTCGTGGGTTTATGTTCTCCTCGATCACACGAACGATTTGGCGCCGAGATCACGCGAATCCGTTGAGTAACGAAGGAGATAAGCTAGAGAGAAGTTAGAGAGAGAGAGTGGGGTGGCGGAAATGGGTGTTTTAGAGAGAAAATGAAAGTGTTGAAATGAGGAAGAAGGTGGTAACCTTCTTGCTTATATCGCGTGTAGTCCCCGCGTGTTCGGTCTCGTTTTTATCGCGATAATACTTAATAAATGCTCGGTTTTTAACGTAAAGCTTATTTAAAATAAAACCCGTTTAAATAATTATGTTTTTATAATAATAGAACGCTTTTTAATTAAATTATTTCGTAAAGCGATTTCGTTTAATCTCGTTAAATAATTATTTAATTACAACTTTTTGTTCGAAGTTGTTTTAGGTTATGATTCCTAATAAATATTTTTAGTTTCTATCTATTAATTTATCATCGTTAGATATTATTTCGTTATATCATCGAAACGCGTTACTTACGTACGTATTCGTAAAGATCGTCACCTTTGCGAATCCAACGCTCGTATCGTATTTCGATTTGATTTACAATTTAAGGAATATCGTTTCAGAATATTATTCTTAATAATTATATTCGTGTGAATCGTCACCCACACGAATACATTATTAAGTTAATATTTCTGAATCAATATTCGCGTTTAAATAATGTTCGTAACCTCATCATCGCGTAATCCTTTCCAACCTTATTTTCATTATTTTATTTATTTTAATATTATAAATTCCCAATCCAACCCCGCCAAGCCATATCATTGACACATCCATGATAGACCGAAATATGCATATGTATAGGGCATATGTAGGGATCAGTCGCAACCGCCCCAGCCACCGTCCCACTGCTATTTCGATAAACCATGACCATGTGTCCTTGACTATGTTTAACAACCCAACTATAACAAACTTCTAATTCCTTTCCATTCCAATCAATAATCCATTATCCGTGTATTCATCTGCGACAAACTCTCTGGTTCTATTTAGTTGAGTTACAACTAAACTTCCCATGGTTTACGCGTATAATAATATGTTCTCAATATGTATACCAATAACAGTGATAATCATCAAATAATGCATCATCATTAATAATTATAATATCAGGTCGTAACAGTACAATCGTACAGATGTACGGACAACTTGAAGTACAGTGATGTTACATGCTTCGTTTCGCGATTCCGGACAATCCGTAACTCCGTTTCGCGCACGGTTTTCTCCCACATTCATAATTTCTCACATATTTTCAAATTACATCAATCACAATCGTTCAATTAACGTTTAGTTCAAATACATTTCATTATTAAAACCGGTTATTACATGATAGCATCAAGCAACAAGTATGGTGATGGGATGAAAAGGTTGTTTGTCGAATAATATAGGATTCTTCTTGGCAACTGCTCATCAAATCTCTCTAATCCCATTGATGAATCTGAGTCCAAAATTTAACTTCAAACTCAAGCATTCAGGTATGAGGTACCAACTCTCCTATTATTTGATAGATATACATGATCTAATATCTTTTCGTTTACTCAAGATTATTCAAAATTGAGCTTTTGATTTATACTTTTAGAAGACACAATATATGGATTTTTAGATTGTAAATCTAAAAACCCTTGAATTTGTTGCCTCCACCAACTTTACTCCATATTAATTTTACTGTTCGATCTAGTTTTGAAGCCTCACATGCCATGATTATTTCATCGGTTTTTGCTTTTTCTCTGGATGGTTTTGCAAGATCAAGAACAATATTAACTGTTGTGGCTTGGCTGTTTCAAACAAGTAAAGGACAATGAGCATACTTGTATTTACATATAATTATCTTCAACTTTGGTAAAAAAAAAGAACTTTTGCTGACAGTAGCAAAAAAAGTTGGATGCATCTAAATATATAATCAATTTTATTTTTAATGAAAAAAATATATATAATGAAATATGAACAAAAGTTGATTGGTTTTAGTTGGTGATTGAAACGGCTGCTTAACACACATTTAATTTACTTAAAGTAAATTTATTTATAAATTATATATTGCAGTAAGTTATTTATTAAATGAGAATTCGTATTTGCATTTTGAAGTTACAATAGAGTTTCACATTAATATCCTTAAATTCATCATTTACTTTTCTTTTAAATACATATGAATAAGTTGACTTAGTATACGAACAAATAGATACTTGATTCAAAGTAAATTCATATGTCATAAAATCTAGAATCATGACTCATGCAAGCACCATAAAAAGAATAACAATAAGAGAAATAAAATGCCAATAAATTTATCAAGAACTAGAGCTATTTGAGATTATTTATTATTCTTATATTTATGATTTGGGCCAAAATCCGAGTTGGTTCTATACTGCTAACATACTCACATTTATTAGAAATCTCATGCTTAAAAAATGCTTTTTTTTATTTGACACATGTTTGTATTTTGGAATCTGCTATGTTTCATTTATTCTAATATTGTGGGTTTCTTATACTGCTTACAATTACAAAATAGACACACCATATTATCTAAACGTTCTACAGAAATTACTATGCCTTTATATTAAGAAGTAGTGTTTGCTTTTATAAAGACAATCATAAAGTATATATGACACTCTGTATGTTTCTTCCTAAGTTAAATATCACCTAACTTGCCTACAAAACAAGTTAAAGATGATGTCATTTACACTATACTTTGATTAAATTTAGATTTAACAATAAAAGAGCAAGAGACAATTATATATTCACATGAACAAGACATAATTTAAGTCCTAAAAGGAAACACATGCCAACAATATGAATAATTAAACAACAAGAATGTCTTTTAAAGGTGCAAAAAAAAAACAAATGTTACACACCGAATGACCAAAACATTAAGGTATATTTAAAAACTTCAATGAATCTATAATTGGTAATTAATGTTTAGTACATATCGGTACTACTAACACTATTCTCAAACGTAAAAGAACAACAATAAAATTTTCTAAGTTGTCTTCTAGGAAAACACAGACTACTATTATATCTGGTATGAGTAAATCTCATTAAAGGCTCAGGAAGAGCATGCATTGTCTTATCTTTGGGTACTCGACTAATTATCAATGATGCATTATACTAAAGTAAATCAAAATGAAATTTACTTAGTTTTAAAGATACTCAAATAAAAATAAATAAATAAATTATTACCACCTCAAAACAATATTCGCTAACAATATCGAATACCTACAAATTATCTCAAACAAAAATAGTCAAGATACTATTGTTGAGAAACTATATACTTTATTATCTGAATTATATTGTACCATTAAGTCATATACGGTGTATAACCAAAAGTCATGAGATAAAAAAAACGCATTCATTATATGACATGACTGACTAGGTCACATTGGTAGCACAATGATAAGGCGTATAAAAAAAAGTGCAACTCGAACCCTCTAATGACTTAAAAATCTTGCTACCGGCCACATGACTTATCACGTGTAGCCACATGAATTATCATGTGTATTATCTTCTCTTGGAAAACTCATTACTCGACCTTCACAAACTAAAATACTACAAGAAAACCCCTCATGTTAGAATAAAAATTAAAAAAGGGACATATGTGGGCCTATACATCCCCATGTGGCCCATTTCGTTATTTCTTGGTTTTAATTGATGCTTCTTCATGATGGTCACATGTGAGTCTTCTAGATACTCGAAATGTAGCGTTTGCTCGGTTGTTAGCCCAAATCATACAATTGAGAGCTAATTTCCAAAACATCAAATCAAAACTATTTGAATGGATAATGTAGGAGAGTTCACATCCCAGGCTTTTAATGACTACTACATGTCAATTGGGATCAACGTTGAACATCCGGTAGCACATGTTCACACACAAAACGATTTGGCTGAATCCTTAATTAAACGATTATAGTTAATCGCTATACTACTCTTGATGCGATGCAAATTAACATCTTCTGCATGAGGTCAAGCTATTTTGCATGTTGTCGCACTGGTTAGATTAAGACCACCGGCTGATCATGAATATTCTCCTTTACAGTTGGTATCTGGAAGAATACCAAGCCTGTCTCATCTGAAAATATTTGGTTGTGTTATTTATGTTCCAATATTACCACCACAACGCACCAAAATGGGACCCCATAGAAGATTGGGTATTTATATTGGCTTTAACTCCCAATCCATTATTAAATACTTTGAACCACTAACGGGAGACATGTTTACAACACATTTTGCTGACTTTCATTTTGATGAGACAATATTCTCAGTCTTAGAAGGAGACAAGAATAAAGAAAGACCGGTAATAGAAAAAATAACATGGAATGCATCATTGTTATCAAATTTAGACCCTCGAAGTGGTCAATGTGAATTTGAAGTTCAAAAGATTATACATTTGCAAAGAATAACAAATGAATTACTAGATACATTCACAGACACAAATAAAGTGACAAAGTCACATATACCAGTATTAAATGCACCTGATCGAATTGAAGTAATCCCAGAAGCGGTTACCATACAAATAAAACGTGGGAGACCAATTGGCTCAATAGATAAGAATCCACGCAAACGAAAAGAACAAAATAACATGGTTGGTGAAAGATTGGAAATCATTACAAATAAATCCCCAGTAGAGGTAAATGTCCCAATAGAGACTAATATAATCCAGTTACCAAATAAGGATGAGATCTCTATAAATTACGTACAAAATAGTGCAGTATGAAACCAAGATAAAACATGTGTTGATGAATTATTCGAATTTGCTATAGAAATGGACGTAATATATGAAAAATATTACGTACCTAAAATTCTAGAAGAGTGCATGCTCAGAAATGATTGGCCAAAATGGCAAGAAGCCTTGAAGGCTGAGTTAGATTCGCTCGAAAAGCGAAATGTTTTCGGACCCGTAGTCCAACACACCTATAGACGTCAAACCAGTTGGTTATAAATGGGTATTTGCAATAAAACGAAATTTAAAATAATGAAATTGTACGATATAAGGTCCGACTAGCAGCTCAAGGGTTTTACCAAATCCCAGGAGTAGATTATGAGGCAACGTATTCCCCTGTAGTGGATGCGATAACTCTTCGATTTTTAATCGGCCTTACAGTCTTTGAAGGACTTAAAATGAGACTTATGGATGTCGCCACTACATATTTATATGGGACACTAGAAAATGACATCTACATGAAAATCCCTAAATGATTAAAAATGCTTGAAACATTAATATCAACACCTAAAGATATGTGTTATATAAAACTCAAGAGAAGAGATCTTTATATGGCCTCAAACAATCTGGTTGTATGTGGTACAATAAACTTAGTGAATATCTCAAAAAGGAAGGTTACAAGTCTGTTGTAGTTAGTCCATGTGTTTTTATAACAAGATCACTCTCAAAAGTTCATTATCATAGCAGTTTATGTTGATGACATAAACATTATTGGATCTCCTGATGAGATTGAAATAACTGTTGAACTATTAAAGAAATAATTTGAAATAAAAGATCTTGGTACCACAAAATTATGTCTTGGCCTGCAGTTCGAGTATCTCTGTAAAACTACATCGAAAAGATGTTAATACGTTTTAATATGGACAAAGCCCATCCTTTTAGCATACCCATGGTTGTACGTTCGCTGGAAACACATAAAGATCCTTAAGAAGATGGCAAAGAAGTACTTGGTCCAGAAGTATCATACCTAAGTGCAATCGGTGCTCTTGTGTATCTCGCAAATAACACGATACCTGATATCGCATTTGCAGTACATGTGCTAGCAAGATGTAGTTCGAATTCAACTCACAGGCATTGGACTGGAATAAAACATATATTCAGATATCTTTGTGGGACACGAGATTTAGGTCTCTTTTACCAGAAAAATGAAAAATATCAGCTTGTTGGTTATGCTGATGCTGAATATTTATTAGATCCACATAAAGCACGATCTTAAACAGATTATGTATTTACATATGGAGGCACAACAATCTCATTATGGTCGACAAAGTAAACACTAACATCAACTTCATCAAATCATGCAGAGTTGATAGCACTATACGATGCTGGTCGAGCATGCGTGTGGTTAAGATCAATGATTAATCGTATACAACAAGCATGTGGATTGGAAGAGATCAAGAAAGACCCGACAATTATTTATGAAGACAATACTGCTTGCATAGCTCAGATCAAAGAAGGCTATATCAAGGGTGATAGAGCAAAGCATATCTCACCAAAATTCTTCTTAATGCATGAATTACAAAAGGATAAAATAATCGATGGCCGTCAAATCAAATCAAGTGAAAATCTAGCAGATGTATTTACAAAGTCTTTGACTAGAAGCAGTTTCGAGCAACTATCACATAAAATTGGACTTCGTAGATAAAAAGAAGTTTATTAAATTAAGGGGAGCATTATACACGCTGTACTCTTTTTCCTTGACTGAGTTTTGTCCCATTGAGTTTTCTTGGTAAGGTTTTAATGATGCAACATAATTGATCCAGCAGTATCAATTATTTTATCGGTCCTGAAGCATCGAACAACATTATCCAGTAGTATAATGTTCATAGTGTATAATGAGAGGTAATATGTCTGAGGGGGCGTGTTATAAATAACCATAAGTAACAGACATAAATTACCATTATTCTCTTATTAATGATGAGTGTTATAAATAATAATAAGTAATAGACATAAATTACCATCATTATCTTATTAATGATTCATTGTCCATTACGAATAACACTTGTATATATATGTGATGTATGTAATAGTTATGTGAGAAATTGAAGATCAATTTCCTTTCATAATAGTTGTTGTTTATAATCTCTCTTGTTTAGAACAAAAACATATTTTTTTATTTAATAAAATAATAATTCAGGGTAAATTACGCAATCACCGCCCGTTGTGTTCATCATTCCGCATCTCACAGTCGCAGATCTTCAAGTATCAAAATAAAAAGGAAAAACTCGTCCGTCTTCCCACGAGATCAAGACGAACAGCTTCATCATCAAATTTCACATTTTTCGTCGTCAAGCCTCTCAGGCACATCACAATCTTCTTTAAATCATATCCTCCGATTTACAGGTGCGCTTTTCCATTTCAAAATTCCCAAAACATGCTTTTGTTTCGTACAAATTACTCGGCTTATTCTTGTACACTTCGCCCTCATTCAGTGCAAGTAATTACATTCATATATTGTAAGCTTAAGTCATTGTGATTGTGTGATGGGATTTAGGATCTGCGATTTTTGCTTTTGAAGGCGAAACGATTTAGATTTGCAAGATCACAAACCCTAATTTCAGATTAGGGGAATTCTGGTAGTATAACAGATGGGTTTGGTGTTTACGAGATTGTTCTCTTCGCTGTTCGGAAACAAAGAAGCCAGGATTCTTGTCCTTGGTCTCGACAATGCTGGCAAAACTACTATTCTTTGTATGATCCCACCTCTTTTACTGTTTTCAGTCTTTTGTATAAGTTAACTTATATGTTGATTGCTGATTGGTGTTTAGATCGGCTTCAGATGGGTGAAGTTGTCTCCACTATTCCAAGTTGGTTCTCTTTCTTTGTTTCACTGATCTGATATTCTGACATAGTTGTCTTGGATGTGTGGACTGATAGTAGATTTTCTGTGCAGCAATCGGGTTTAATGTGGAGACCGTGCAATACAACAATATAAAATTTCAAGTTTGGGATCTGGGTATGTTTGCTAGTTGTTCTAGATTTGGGTGTTTTGACTAATTTTTTTGTCAGTATGTTTTGAGCTGATTTTCTTGATCAAATAATGGTCAGATAGGTTTTGACATCACTTAGTTCTGTTAGCAATTGATATATGTTCACAGAAAGATGTTAGATAGGTTTTGAACCCGAGAATCCGAGATAGTTCATTAGCTGCCTATTAGTTGTTTTAAACTTAGAAATTAGTATCTACCTTGCATGGTGTTTTGCAAGCGCACCCGAGATACACAAGGATCAATTCCGGTCTAGGCCAGTTTTATGTGTTTTAAACTTCTTTTTTACTGATTCAGACCTGCTTGGACTGGTTTTTGGCTTGTTCAGACTGTTTAAAACTACTTTTGGTGACAGTTTTTTTGACGCATGCATATTGCATGTAAGAAGCTTTACGATGGTGCTTTTACTTTATCTCATATTAGAGTATGAACTGCCTTCAAGTAAAGGCAAGAAATTTTGGACTTGTTCATGACAATTCTTTTTAATATATGTTGTTAAAAGTACAGCTCATGAATTAGACGTCTAGAGAATCCCTAATGATGGTGGAAACCTACGACCAAAGTATCATAAGACACGGGGTTGAACACATGAGTTTAGAGATTGTAGTTTTTAAAAGTGAACTTTTTTAAGATGGGACAAAATGGTCATTTACATAATTGTGATATCACACACCGTTATCATACTATTCAGCACAATTCAGAAAAAGCTAAAATCAGTAATTGATAAATCATGGTCAGATGCAGAAAAGTCATTCTGAGTTTTTCAAATCTAGAGATATATGTGAAGTCGATACCAGAGATACTAAAATTTCACTGATTTTATTGAATAATAAAAACCAAACACATCTAAGCTTTTATAGCCAAAAACAAAAGATAAAACCTTAACTAAAAACCAGAAACATAGGACTGGATAACTCAAACAAAACATTATAAAACTAAACCCTTTACTTCGACTAAATTACAAGTTTAACTAACAATCAACCCCTTAAACTTGTAATCTGCTTCAGTCCAAGTTTTCTTCTCATTTCCTCATGCTTTATTCTTGGCAATGCTTTAGTCAATACATCTGCCTTTTGCTCAGCTCCACTAACATGTTTCACCTTAATCTTTCCGTCTTCAACACTCTCTTATAAAGTGATATCGAGTGTCTATATGCTTGCTCATTCTGTGGAAAACTGGATTCTTCATCAGCGCAAGTGACTTAGTTTAGGATCCTGCTCACATATCCAACCGAATAACTCAGATCTGGCCTGGTGTGTGTCAAATACTGTAGACACCCTACCCATTTTCTGTATAAGGTTGAATCAATGTGCTCCAGATTTGGTTTCCTCCCTTTGAGAATCTCATAAGGAGTTGTGTTCTTTAGGGTCTTGGTCGTCATTCGGTTTAGGATGTAGATGGAGTGCCTTATACCTTCTGCCCAAAGGTCTTGGGGAAGACTCATTGCCTTTAAAATGCTCCCGGTCATGTTCAACACAGTTATGTTTCGCCTCTCTACAACCCCATTTTGCTGTTGGGGAGTATGGAGCTGTATATTGGTGTTGAATTCCTGCCTTGTTGCATAGTTCTTCCAATCTTTTGGATGTGAACTCCCCGCCATTATCCGTTCTCAGCTTTCTTATGGTCATCCAGTCTCTAGTTCGATCTGACTTTTGAACCTTTCTAAGCAGTCAAACACCTCATCCTTTGACTTGATGATAAACTCCCATATGTATCGGCTGTGATCATCAACCAGCAACATATACCGGTTTCCTCTTTTTGTGGTTGGTGTAATAGGTTCGCAAACATCTGCATAGACCAGTTCCAGCAGGTGGCTTGCTCGAAACACTGATTGCATGGGGAATGGGCTTCTAGGTTGTTTTCCAAGTGAGCAGCTATCGCATACTTGAGATGGGTGGTTGATGATTGGGACTCCTCTCGCCAGTCCTTTTGAGGTGAGTAATTTTAGGGAATCAAATCCTGAGTGGCCCAGCCTGGCGTGCCATAACCAGGCTGCATCATCGAACTTTGCTTGTAAGCACACCGGTGCAGCTACCTTTATCATGACTTTGTATAGTCGGTTTGATGTTCGTGGGACTTTCATTAGAAGTGTTCCATCCTCTTTTTTTACCCATAGGAACTCCCTTTTCATTTGAATTTCTTATCCAACTTCAGTGAGTTGTCCAAGACTAATGATGCTGCTTTTGAGCGAGGGAATTAGATATACATTTGTCAGGATCCTCTGTTCTCCTGTCTTGCATTCCACTACAATGCTCCCCCTTCCTTTGATCTCAACATAAGAGCCATCCCCGAATCTTACCCTTCCAGTGACGGTGTTGTCAAGCTGAGTGAACATGTCCTTTTATCCTGTCATGTGGCTACTGGCTCCATTATCTAGGAACCAGTAATCATTCTCTGCTTCTTCATATTTTCTTGGATGAACATGTTCTTCGTTTAGTAGCATAGAGTCTGCCTGAGTCTCTATCCCGATTGTCATCATGAGAGCTGGTCCATCATCATTTGCTTGGGAGAGATTGCTCTCTTCTTGTCTTGGTCTGGTAGGGCATTCTGATGAGTAATAATGACCCATGGCATCGCACCGAAAACACTGTATCTTAGACCGGTCATTGTTTTTCCTTTGATGGTAGGAGTTTTGGTTCTTATCTTGGCCTCTGCCCCTACCATAGGTTCCTCGGCCTCTGCCTTGTGAGGCAGGTATGTTAGATCCCCTTCCAGTTCCTTTTGAGGCTTCCTGCTTCCTTTTGGCTTGCCAATCTTCAAAGGAAAGCATTAATTGGTCTCCTTTTGAACTTGAACCTCGATCTTTGGGCCTGATTCTTTCTTCAAAGGCTTTGAGCCGTCCTATTGCTTCTTGGAAGGACACGATGCTCAAATCTGCGAATTGCTCAATTGAAGCCACTATCGCAATGAACTTGTTAGGCACTGAGCTTAACAACTTCTTCACCAAGGTCCTGTCTTTGATTGTTGAACCCAAACTATTTGACTTCGATACAAGTTTGCTTAGCTTTGTAGCAAACTTATCGATTGAATCATCCTCGTTCATCTTCAGTCCCTCGAGTTCCGATTGCAGAGTTTGCATTCTTGCTTCTCGAACACGATCTGCTCCAACAAACCTCGTTTTTAGAGCATTCCACATCTCCTGGGCCGTGTTGTATTGAGAGACCTGGATCACTAGTTCTTTAGGAATCGCTTGATACAACAGCGCTACTGCCATGTCGTCCTTCTTGGCATCTGCAACTGTTTCGGCCCTTGGTTTGATTGCTTCAAGGATCCCATGGGCCCTGAATACATCCTTGATTCTTATAGCCCTGACATTGTAGTTGTCAAGTGTCAGAATAGGGCATTGTAGCGAAGCCGAGTTGCTCTCCTTGACTTGAACGATTGCGTGCTCATTGGGTCCACGTGCGATCACCTTGATTCACTCCTTTGAATCTTCCTTGCGCAGCTGAATTCCGACTCGAATTCGAACTGGCTGAGATCCCTGGCTTGAGCTCCTTCCTTCCGATCGTTCTACCCTTTGATCACTCAGCTCTGATACCAATAGAAGTCGATACCAGAGATACTAAAATCTCACTGATTTTATTGAATAATAAAAACCAAACACATGTCAGACTGGATAAGTCAAACAAAACATTATAAAACTAAAACCTTTACTTCGACTAAATTACAAGTTTAACTAACAATATGGAGGTTTGTTGAAGGTGAGAATAAAAGCATGAGATACTGAAAAGGGCTAAAACACAATATCATAAGAAATATCTATTAGACTAAATGAAGAATCTGGTAGGCCATAATAATATTTAACCAACAATAGTTTTTGGTGTAGTTTGATATGATCAATGGCATCACCATTTCGTAAACATACATAAAAGGACATACTGTGCAGAATTTTTGAGAAACATGTATTTGAATCATTCAATACTGTTTGGATCTTTTTGTTCATCTAAATTCTTTTATGTTTCTCTCTTTTTAATTTTTCGCTTTTAATTGTATTCTTTGAATAATACCATTTTGACTAAGTTTTAGTATTTCTTGCTAATAGGATGTTGTTTATTACACAGGTGGGCAAACCAGCATCAGGTAGTCATTTTTATGCCAAATTGCTAATCCTAGTATTTCTGATATTGCTAAATTTCTTCACTATATATATAAAATTCTTGTCAAGTTGGCTTTTGTCTATTTTGTTTCTCTAGTTCATCAGCTGATATGTTTTTAGGCCATATTGGAGATGCTATTTTCCAAATACTCAAGCCATAATCTATGTGGTCGATTCCAGTGACACAGAAAGGCTAGTAATTGCTAAAGAAGAATTTCATGCAATTTTAGAGGCATATCTTTTATCTTTTCTCTAGTTCTTTTTGTTATTATTATCTAATTCTTTTAACAGCAAACATATCTCCACTGTTTCTAAAATAGGAGGAAGAGTTAAAAGGTGCTGTGGTTCTCATATTTGCTAACAAGCAGGTAGATATATTAACTTGTAACACGAGCAAGATATATCTTTTAGTATTTGATTTATGAATTATTATTAAGTAAACGACTGTTATGTATTTGACATTAATAGGATCTTCCTGGTGCACTTGATGATGCTGCTGTGACAGAATCCTTGGAGCTGCACAAAATAAAAAACCGTCAATGGTCGATATTTAAAACTTCTGCAATTAAAGGTGAAGGTCTCTTTGAGGGCCTAGACTGGTAAGTTTAATTCTGATTATATACTTGATTATATTTTGTGCTTTCTAGACAGTCTAGTTGATGTGTCAAAATGCATATTTTAAATAATTGATCTTAGTACTTCAATTTACTAGATCTCATGAGGGCCATGCGCTCACACACACACATAGACACCTATATATTTTGTAAAGATCATCTTTTTAATCTAACTTGTAAGTTGTTTTTTTTTCTTTTTTTCATTTGACACTTAAATAAGATCACACATGGCATTGTAACCTAATGGCATTGGTGATCGCTCTCTACATAAGTGGCATGGGCTCAAGTTTTTGCAAAGACATGATTTGGTGGAATTCAGGAGTAAGAAAATGATAAAAGCTACGAAACTTGGATTAAACACACAAACAAATTACCAACAAACTACCCAATTCGAGATGGGCAATTTCCAAGTCTACCTCTCAGTAAGATAATTACACAGAAAAACAAGAACTAGAACTTAACTTCCTAAACACACTAACTTAATGACTTGCTCACAAAGCTGCTAAACTGCTCCCTCTGCTTATTTCCCGCTTCCTGTATACGAATAACCTCCCATTCTTTGTTTCCACCCAAAGGGTCAAGCAAGGGTTCAAATAACAAATTGAACTGCTCCAGACTATCATTACTTCCCATCAGATCATCCTTTGACTTATATTTCTTCTTCCTTCGTGAATACACTTTTATAACAGGCATCGTATATTCGTATCAGAAAATGCTGTTCAAAATAAATAAATAAATAAATAATTAGGATCTATTTTTTTGGTGGTTGGTTAATGATGCAGGTTATTAACTTTTGGTTATTGACTTGGCTTCTGTATGATGTTTTTCTTGCAGCAAGTAGTAACTAAGATTTCTTAACATAATTGTTTTAAACCCTTAAAAAGTTTCACTCACTGAAGCCTGTCAATCAGTAAACAAAATAAAGCACGCTGTTTGTGAAAGCACTCTTCACGTCTCTTTGATTTTTGTTAATTGAAAGACTTGCAAACAAAAGAGAACCAACCCTCTGTATATAATGAAACGAAAACTTGACTTCCAAGTAAACAATAATTCTCTAATTATAGTTTAAATCAAATACTAAAACCTAATTTAACTTTCCAGCCGACTCAAACAAAAAACAAAACAAATAAACATTCTAATTTACTCTTCTAAGTATTGAGTTCTGACAAGATTGGCCCAACAATCACTCATCTAACAATGTAATGCTTGATGTGGCTTTTTTCTTGTGGAGCATGTCCATCACCACCTTGACCTTTCCTAGACCCCTATCTCTACCTCTGTCACGTCCTAGGTCTTCATCGTTTGAATTATACAACCCTTAACTTGATGTTAAATGGATTCAACCTCTCCTTGATCGGTTTTTCTCCGAAGTGTCAAACCCTTCCTTGATATGCACCCCTGCTTATCCACCACCAACAAGACAACCACCTCCTGCTGTACTGTCTTTGAATCGCTAAACAAACACCTCAACCTCTTGCTAGTTTTGTTTATTCCATGCTATATACCTGTTGGTTTTTCTGCCAAAAGAATTTGAGCCCCTTGCTACAATTCTTCTCATATGCAAGAAAGAGTATCTGCTAGAGATTATAGTTATATTAAATATGTTGGTAATATTTAGTTTATGGTATATTCTAGATATGGGTAGTTTGGTAATATTAACATTTAGGGTGTTTGTTTGTGGGTTATAAATAGTGGTGAGGTTGATGAGTTAAGTAGGAAGAGATTTAGCTATTGTGAAAAGGGCTCCTGCATATGGCAGAGAGAAGGGTGTAACCCTGGGTTGGGAGATTTCATTCTCTGTAATCATCTCTTCCAATTAATATTACAATAATTCTTGTTTGATTACTTTTCTATTTGTTGTTTGCTAGTTTTGTTTATTCCATGCTATATACCTGTTGGTTTTTCTGCCAAAAGAATTTGAGCCCCTTGCTACAATTCTTCTCATAGGCAAGAAAGAGTATCTGACTAATAAGAGAACACGATCAACCTGGGTTTAAACTCCCTTTTCTACTCTATCAAGTAACCCCATGATCAGATCACTTAATCTGACAAATCATTGCCTGATGACTATCCAAATATTGGATCTGTTCTATCTTGGCAGCCCACTGCTGACTTTGTTGTTGCCCATATCAGTGACCGCCTTTGGTTGCCTAGAACAACCGTTTAAACACCACTCTGATCACTGTTTTTTTTCTTTGTTAAGGTGGTGTTTGTTTTGTTTTTTCTAAGGTAAAATGGCTGCAATCTGCGGACCACATCTGCAGATATCTGTAGCAGAAGAGCTGGACCAAGCCTTTGTAGTCTGTAAAAATATGACTTTTTTTAACGTTTGCAACTCGCTAAAATAATCTGAAATTTAAATAAACCTATTTTTTAAACTTAAAAAGAGTTTTTCAAAGAACAACAAAATAATCAAATTTTCTGCAATGTTCTAACCAAATCAAGCTACTAAGTACTAATCATTCAAAGTACAAAATAATCAAATTTTCTGCAATGTTCTAACCAAAACAAGCTAATAATCATTCAAACAACAAAATAATCAAATCACAAATTAATGAGCATTAACATACTTCTACTACATGTTTACAAATCACAAATAACAAATCATTCCAATGAAATTTTAGGGTTTTCAAATACAGCCATCCCACTACAGGTTTATAAGCATGAATAACCCTAAAATTTCAATCATAAAACACAAATTTCATTGGAACTTAGAGATTACAAAGTAAATCGAATTTTAGGGCATAAAATAACCCAAGGAGGGGATGTCGCCGTAGGTAGAGAGGCGACGATAGTGGAGGAGTGACATAGGTAGAGGGCGCCAGCAGTGGAGGGGCCCCAGCTGCAGATGGAATGACAGGGTAGATGGATACGTGCGTGATATGTTTTATACCTAGAATAAGAGGTTGAGAAGATGTGGGAAGGGTTGGTCCAAGTCTGCACCAAAAAGAGGACAGGAAGAGGTTTTAATGAAATGCCTTCGAGAAAACAAACAAAATGCGAACCCCAATCTCTGCCCGTATATGTAACTCAAAAAGTTTCGCATGTAACTCATGTAGTTACATATATGTAACTAGTATGTGTAGCATACAAATTACATATATGTAATAACATTAAATACTTTTTTTTTCTTTACATTTCTTACCTTATAATAAAAAGAAATAAAAATGAAAAAAAAATTAATAGGTAATGATTGTGATTAGTTTTCTCCAAAATGATAGTTTTCTTAGAAACGCTCCCCTATATATATTTTATGCTTTTAGATATCATAAGTAGATTCATACATGTGTCTAGAACATTTTATTATGATGACAGGTTGAGCAACACACTCAAGTCTGGAGGTGGCTAAACGTTTCTCACATGTGCTTGCATGCACCACAAGTCTGTGACTTCTAGTCTGATTGATATGGTCTATACTCTATAGATAAATATGAGAGCCATAGTATCTTTTGGAGCCCAAAAACTGATGTGTTATTGGAGTATCTAAATTGTAGTGCCATATTCCCCCTTTTTTTTGTTTGATACATCTTTGATTCTTCTTAGTTTATTTGTTATATTACGAATTTTACTTTCTTTTTTTTATAATATTTTTAAAAAAGTCTTCCTCCATAGAAACTGAATGTCATGTAATGTTACTCCAATTTGTTTTATTGCCGGATGTTTGAGTTATGAAATTGCAAATAGATATTACATTTTATGTAAATCCTTTAGGGGGGCATTGAAGCTATCACCACCCTCAATTTACGCACCCTATAATAATCTTAAACTTTAAATCTTGAAAAATAATGTTTAATATTGATTCACATTAAAGTTTATTTTTTAGTATAGGCTAATAAAAAAAAAATTAACTTTAATATGGATTTAATACTATTTTTTTTTCAGGATTTAAAATGAAAAATCATAAATAGAATTGAAGGTTAACTCTTTGAGGTTAGGTTATCATATGATATAATCTCTCTTTCTATATATAGATAGGTTGGATCTATTAAAAACAAGTTTTTGATTAAATAATATATATAAACATTTTTTTACTGAATTTGTATTTTTCTTGCTATGTATTTTTACTTAAACTATAAAAAATAAAATATAATACAAAAAAACACAAATCCATCATAAAAATATGCAAAAAAAAAATATATATATTTCTTAGACAAATCTTATACTTATAGAAACATATATTTAAGTGCTACTTATGTTGTAATATTGTAAAAAATGCCATACACAAACTTTAAGTGCATGTTTATGGCGCGTACAATTTTTATTCATGATTTTTTTTAATAGTGTTTTGTCAAACCTCTGATTTTAAACCCAGTTCTAGTGATGGAGTACATTGTTTGAAACCCACAAATTAACTAGCCTGCTATAATTCTATATTTCAAAGAATTATATATTTCATGCCATATATGATTCTACCTAAGGCTGGCAAAACGGGTTTTAACGGGTTTTAACAGGTTTCAGACGACGTGATTAATAAAATATAAACATGAAAACGACTTCTTTAACACTTAGTTTTGGTGATTTAAGCATGACAGTTCTCTACTTTATGTAACAAAAAAGAAAAATGATGAAGTTTAGCCTCTTAATTTTTAGTATTTTTAAAAATGTAAAAGTTCAAATAGTAATTTTTTTGCTAAACAGGTCTAATCGTGTCTTAACAGGTACCAATTTTGCCAGCTCTAAATTTCTACCTATGTCATGTATGATATGATTGTATCTCCTTGAGTAACTTTGGCTTTTTACACCTTGAAATTAACTCAGGAATATATATGCATGATGCATATACATATACATATATACATGTATAAATATGAGATATATTGTGAATCTGAATATGATCAATATATAAAATGCTGCTTACATCGTTATGCGTGTCATGACTCTCTTGCATGTAGAAAAGTTGGATGACATATATATTGTGTGTGTGTGTTTAGTTTCTTTAGATTAGATTATAAAAATCTGAAAGAAAATATAAAATTCTTTCAAATAACAAAAATCTAGAAGAATATAATTGATCCCATGCATAATAAATTTCACAAGAAGCTGCTGTTGCAAATAATTTTGATATCACTTCATATATGCATGACAGATTAATTAAGAAGAAAGAGTTGATTATTAATTTGTAGCCATATATCATATCTAGCTACAAGAAATTAACAAGATCCTTCTAAACTTTTGTTATTTGAAAGAATTATATATTTTCCATCTCTCTCACGTCAGTCTCCATCTCTAAATTATAATTATTTACATATATGATTTGAGTTTTGTTTAGTATATATTATCTTCAGATAGATAGATGTTGCATTACCTTCAGATGAATGCGGGTTTTTATTGTTTCCGTTGAGCTAAATACGGAACGGATATAAATGTATCGGTCGATGTACGTCATTATATATGTTTTAAAACTGATTATGAATATCGTTATCATTCTTCCCAAGCATCATTTTCAAAGAGAATTATTCATATATAGGTCCTGTTTGGGATGGTTATTTAACCTCAAATCAAAAAGACTTTTTGTTAAAAATGTTTATTAACTTATGACATTTTTAATTTTTAAAAAGTGTGGTAGATTTGTAATTTTATGTTAATAAGTCATAATTCATTTTGAAAACCTAGAATTTTTAGCTTTTGAAAAACAAGTTATTACCCTTTTACAAAAAAATCATTTTCAAAAGTCATTTTAAATTTGACAAACAAATTATTAACTTATTACCTTTTTGAAAAACCAATAAATCATTTTTAGATAAAACCCAAACAAGGCCATAATAAGACAAAATATTTTTTAAAACTTCCGATTGAACTAATTTCGATTACATTGAAACCGTCTCATCAAACTTTACAATATTAGCTTTTAGTTTTTTGTTTAACAACTAATTTTAAAGTTTAGATTTGAGGGCTTGGTTTTAATTTTTAGGTTTTATCTTTAGGTTTAGGGTTTGTTTTTAAAGTTTTGGTTTAAGTATTAGGGTTTATTGTTTCTGATTTAATGTTTAGGTTTTAGGGTTCGACAAACCAGTTTCAAGGATACAAAAATGAATTCAATCAAAGTTTGTTTGAGTTGGTTTTAAAGTTTTCAAAAATCAATCTTAGCCTTATTAGGAAAAATGAACTTTTTAGGGGAACATTTCCCTATATGTTATACCATAAAATAAAATATAAAAAGTGGCAAAGTTTAAAATAAAAGGGGCATTTTGTGTATGAAATGTTGCTCTTTGAATAATATCTCAATTCCATCGACGGTAAGTCTGCATAATTTAGATCACCTGGTTTAGTATTATTTTGTATAAACTCAAGTTCTTGAGTTCAAAACTGATAATATATGTTTCATTACTACCATTTCTTTTAGTTTTTGAAGTTACCCCGAAATAAATTAATTTAAAAATCTTTTTAATTTTTTAAAATGAATAACATACGTATTTCATGATTTATAAAAATGTATCGATTTTTAGATTTAACTAATTAGTTGATTATCTTAGCTTATTACAATTTTCTTTTTTAAATCGTGCCAAAAGACCTTTTAAATCTAAATTTGAATGAAACCGG
>CM018688.1:16722014-16734514 GCA_009363875.1 Mikania micrantha
CCAGCTTTATATAATAATCCTAGATTCCTAGGTGTATTTTGGTTAGCGTTAAGTGGGTTACGGCCCACATTTTTTTTTAATTTATTTTTTTAAATCGAGAGCATCACAATCACAAAAGTTGGTGGCAGATTATATGGTATGGAGGTGGCCGGGTGTATTTGGGACAATGATTATAGGGTGTGTTTTGTTTCTTCTTGTTCTATTGTTTGGATATCCACTCAATACCGGTCTTGAGAATTTAAGTGTATGGGACGAGAATATCAATTATATAAACTCTTTTCTTTAAACAATGATTAACGTTATAGCAGTAAATATAACAAAATCATAGTATTAAATGATATACTGGAATAGTTAACTCATGATTCGTGAGGCTGCCTAACATTTTTTGTCGCAAATTCTTTGATCATCTCTTCGCAGTTTATAGTCTCTAAGATTTCGTTTTCGATAGCTACCATTGTTAATCCGCTAAGTCTTTCTTAGGACATTATGGATCGCAAGTAAGATTTCAATAACTTTAATTTTGAAAGACTACTTTTTGCTAATACCACCATAACTAGAATAGTCAATAATATTTTATATGCAATCCTTGCATTTGGGAATATTAGGACTAAACCGATATGGTCATTTTTTTTAACTTGGATATTAGACTTACTTAAACTTAACAAGTATAATATTTTTTTTTGTATATAAAATATAAAAAGTAATTATAAATTTTGGGCCGCTCAGAAAATTGGACTCGAGGCGTTGGTCTGATTTGTCCTTGTTTTAGGTTCGCCTTGTATCCACTCTACTTAGGGTTCTCTAGTGATGTCCTTCATTGAGGTTGGCATGCCCGTTTTGTTTCTTTCGATGAATCGGTAAGAATGTAAACAAATTAAGCCAACTATTATAAAACTCGAGACCGTATCGATACTAAGCACAAACAAGGCACGCTTAAATGAACCCGAGTTCGACCCTGAAACATGGCTCGTTAGTTATCGAGCTTAAGCTTCACATACCTAATTTGAGCCAGCTTAAACAAGTTTTTGATTTATATAACTTTTATGTAATTAAATAAGCGTATTATTTATATAAATAACCATTTATATGTATATAATTATAAAATGAAATAAGTTAATTAATTAAGAATAAAATAAACCAAGCTAACCCAAGCTTGTGTTTGACATATATTATATGCCACCTCATGCTCCCATATCAAACCTCGACTTGTTATTATCATACTAGCTAGCCTCAATCATGTATGTTTGTGGTTTCTTAATCATTAGAACTTTGGAAAATTATACATGCATGTGTGTATGTGTGTGCGCATGCATGTATGGGAAAAACTGATCATCAAGAGGAACTCTTAAACTTTATATATCTGGGACGTTTATTTGAAATTTTGAAAATAAATATGTAGTTTACATTAAAGTTGAAAAATAAAGTGTTTATATAAAAAAAATGAATTTTAATATGGTTTATTGTGCTAACAAAAATTTATTTTCAAGTATTCAAATAGATTACTCATATAAGGTTTAAGAGTTTTCTCTTTAAAATCAAGTTTTCACATTATATAATCCATTTATACATACATACATACATACATACATACATACATACATTTATACATACATACATACACGAACACATACACGCACACGCACACGCACACATACATACAGGGGAGGGTTCCAATGAAAACCTTAATTTTTTAGAAAACTTAGAAAACTAAACACAATTGTTATCAATCAATTTCGTTTTTGTTTTACATTTCGTTTTATTATAAAGTTAGACTTGTTAACAAAAATAAAAAAAATAAAAAAAATAAAAAAAAATATATGTAACTTATGTTATTACATATATATAACTCATTGATTACACATATGTAACTTATACAATACATATATGAGTTATATATATGTAACTTTATAGGTTACATATACGCAACTTTGTGATTTACATATTTTTATTAATTTTTTTTTGTTTATAACACTTATAAGTTAATAATGATAATTAAAATATCATTATTTTTTTTTTTAAATTGATTAGTTAGTAAGAGTTTTCTTTGTTTCTTCAAAGTGAGGAACTTTTTTTTGAACACTCTCTCTATAGTAATTAAAATAAATAATGGAAGTCCCTATATATCGATGCTAAGTTGAAGCATCCTTTCTGTTTTATATAATGCTTGATCACCACAAACATTAATTGGGGGAATCGGTGTTAAGTGGCACTGAGAAAAACTGTCTCACATGTGTGGCCGATCTTCCCCAACGACTATAAATCGTAGAGACAAGTAAGTTTTAGTGATAACATGTCATTGGTATAGACGTCTTCTATATTTAATATTCTTGAAAACAGAAGTTTGTCAGGACACTTTTTAGACGCGACCTATGAAAAGTAGGTGTCTTATATAAAAGAAAAATATATCCATTACTAACATCATGTTACCAATGTAGGACTAGCCCACTTGATAAATATATTGTCTTTTATAAAAAAAAATCTTTGGTTCAAATCCAAGCAAGAGAGAACTATTGGGGTGTAGTTTAGGAATATGAGTATGATAGTATGACTTTTAAAAAAATCTAGCATCATGTCATACAAGTAATTAAAAAAAACATTTATTTACATTTTCTTTTGTATCCTATATCAAAAAAATTAAAATAAATTACATAACTTGAATTATTCTTTTTAAGATGAAATTTGAATGTATATAAATTTAATTAGGTTTGATTTGTTATATATATATGTGTGTGTATGTATATGTGTATATATAAAAAGAGATTTTCGCCTAGTTTGACATGTGACATGATAATTACTTATAACATCTTATTTTTTGTATTAGATTCTTTTTTTTTTGTATTGAATTTGTGTTTTTTAATTTATTTTTTTTGTAATAAATTTTTATTTTTATTTTGTATTGGATTCTTATTTTTTTGTTGGATTTTTATTTTTTTACTTGATTTTTTTGCACTAAATTTTTGATTTTTTGTACTGAATTTTGTTTTTTTGTACTGGATTTTCTTTTTTTTACTAGATTTTTGTTTTTATTTTTTTAACATGAAACATGTCAAACTCTTATTGTTTTGAGAACTATTTTTACTTAAAAACTAAAATAACCAATTGTAGCCACAAATTTAAAAGGGTAAAAAAGTAACTTCCTATATTATAAATGAAAAATAACTTTTTTACCCCTTAAAACATGTGGTTCAAAATTAGTTGTTTTGAATCTTTCATATTTAATGGTTTTTAATGGAATAAGTGTATATATATATATATACAAAGCCGCCTCCCTTTATTAAAAAACTAGGCAATGGCCCAGGGCTTATTTTTCTGGGCACTATAGGGTTCGGTTTCGTGGTCGGCTTTTTCCCAAACATTTGGTCAATCGGTTTCAAAATTTTGAAACCGTAGTGAACGGTGTGGTTTATGGTTTTCACTAAAAACTAAACCTGACCGTGCATGTTTGGGAAAAAACCGACCACGAAAGATACACATACATACATATGTGTATATGTATGTATAAGGTTGATGATTTAGGTGTTATTTTAATAAAAATTATATTTAGAATTGCAATGTGATTATCACGTCTCAAACTGTAAAATAGTTAGGTTTCATTTGGTTTTAATTTTTAATGGGCTAAAAAATCCCAAAACCAAAAAGCCGAAACCCATAAAGTTAAAACCGTAAAAGCAAATCAAGACCAAACCGTTAATAATAGTTTGGTTTTGTTTTATTTTTAAATGTTTGTTTTGGTTTTAGTTAATAAACAGCTGTTTACGGTTTCACCTAAAAACCGGACTATAAACACCCATAATTGAGTCACCTAAGTTTGCAAGGGACAAAATGATTAAAAAGACATAGGGAACTAAATGCAAGTTTTCTCGAAGGGAAAAAGGGCCCCATATTTTAATACCACCTGGGGCCCGCAAATTAGTTGAGCCGGTTTAAAAAAGTATTGAAACCGAATTTTGTTATTAATATTTATTTTATTAAAATAAATTATATACCTTAAATTATCAATTTTAAAAAAATATATTTGAAATGTAGGATTGTCGCCGAATTATGTTGTCATTGAGGTCGTGATTCGATGCTATTTTTTTTAAACATAGACGCCGTCGCTCAATTTATGGTTTTCTTTGGCATTCAAGTTCGTACTTTTTAACGTGTGAGATAGCTATTTGTCGAAGATAAAGGCTCGCTAAGGTCATATAGGTGCTACACTCTCATGTTATGGCCCTGTTTGGGATTGCTTATTGATATTTAAAAGAACTTTTTGTTAAAAGTGCTTATTAACTTATGACTTTTTGAAATGAAGTTTTTAAAAATGTGTTTGGATTAGATTTTCCAATATTAATTTTCAAAATGACCAAAAAGGTTATTTTTTTATTGACACTTTTTTAATGTTATTGGGTAAAGGGTAAAAAGTGAGATATATTTGTAATTTTATCTCTATAAGTCATTCTGAAAAGCTAGAATTTTTAGCTTTTTAAAAATAGCTTATTACCCTTTTACAAAAAGTTATTTTCAAAAGTTCTTTTAGTTTTGACCAACTTATTGATTTATTATCTTTTTTAAAAACCAATAAGTCAATAAGTTATTTTTAGATAAAATCCCAAACAGGGCCTATACATGATTATTTTCTAAAAAATTTAATACATAATTATTGTTCAGTTTGAGGATTTTGGTTTATCAAATGTTTATTTTTGGGGTTTTGAAGTATTGATCGTGTTTAAGGATGGTGAAAAAAATTGACTCGTGTTGTCATGGACGAAGCTTTTAAGGGACCCAGGGGTGCCCCGGCCCCCTTGTTTTTTCTCAGAAGAGTCGATATAATAGTGCTTCATCAGAAATCCTTCGGTTCTATAATTTTTCTTCATAAAAATCCTTTGCCCCCTCTGTTTTCTTCATAAATATCTTCCGGCCCCCTCCGACTTTTTTTCCAAGCTCCGTCACTGCGTGTTGTTGCTGCCAATTGTGTTTCTTACAACAATGTACACGCCGTGTAGTTTGTGTATATTATTGGGCGGGCCGTTAGTTAAATTGTATAAAAAGTTAAAAACCAGCCTAATTTATGCTATTTTTTAATGAGGCTTGACTCGTATCGATGGTATCTATCAGTAAAAACTACTGATACTTTGTAATAAAAGGAACTCATTTTTATTAAATTCATTCCATTATCAAAAAAGTGGAGTTGGTACTCTATAATCATTTACAAGATCCCGCACAGCACTTGCTCTTAAGCACTTCTAGTCATCAGATATTCATTTCTTTCAAAATAAATTAAAAAAAAAAAAGGCTACAAACAAAAATACTAATAGAGCTGATGTGAAGCCGGATGGTTCTTCATCTCATCACTATTCACTACCCCTCTGCTTCTCCTCCTCTGACCCAGATGAGAAGTCGGTTGACACCGTCGAGTTGCTCCGGCAACTACAACTACCAAACGAAGACGGTTGGCTCGAAACGGGTGTTGCCAAAAACGTTGGGCTCACTTGTCCCGCCATGATCACGAGGTACTTCTCTTCAAAAACAACGGGTTGTTTGTGACCAATAACGGGTTTGGGTTCTTGCTCTTCGTAACGGTCACCCGACTCAAGGTCTGTTTCAATTTCACCATCGCGTGAGGCCCTCCAGGTGCACGAGCAAGCGAGGAGCAAGAGAGCAAAAGCAACGAGACCCAACATGGCAGCCAGGCCTCCAAAGAGGTATGGCACCGGTGAGTGCCATGTGATGGTTGTGCACTCACCGGTGACCATGGAGCCATTGAAGAAGTTGCTTGAATACTCATAATGATTTGTTTGTTTTCAGGTGAAAAAATAGAAGATGGTTAGAGTGGATTGGGTATATGATGCGCTATTTATACTAAACATGGTGAAGAAGTTTAGTGTTTTTGTTTTTTTTTTGGAATGGAATAAACGGCGACATGTTTTGTTCCATTTGTTCTTTTAAAATTTTTGTAAAATAGAATATTAAGTAAAAATGAGATGAGTGCGTTTGTCTTTTCAATTTTCTAATAAACCTTTATTTTTTTGTGGGCACAATAAATATTATTTTCCTAATTTAAGGCATAATGAAAGAAAACAATGCACCCTTTAAAGATTAGAAATAAGATTACACGCTTGCTATAAGTTCAATTATAGTTCATAAATAATTTTAATACAATATTAATTACTAAACATAATTTGGGTTTTCAATTCATTAGAAAAATTGATAGATTAGTAATACTGGGTTGGATACAATCTGGTATCTCTATCTGATATTTACATAAATTATTTAAATAATTGTATGTGTTTGAAATATATTAAACCGCTAAGATACTTAAAAAACTTGTGACACATGTGTATATGTGTTTGTCACATCGGAGTAGCATTTGATATTGATATTGTTAGATGATATTAGAAGATCCACATAAATAATTAGCACAGGGACGGCCCTGAGAATTGCCATGCTCAAGACAAGCCATAAAAAGGCCTTTTAACGAATTTAAATATTAAAGTGTAGGTGTTAAAAAAACCAAAAAACCGTTTAAAACCGAAACGTATTCATAATTGAAAAAATCGAACCGAATTCTGAATTCGATTTTCGTTTTGGTTCTAGCTGTATCCAAAATTCCGAATTCAGTTTCCGGTTTGGTGCCTAACCATATCCGAATTTCGGTCTTTAATTCCATTTTTTATAAATTTGGTTTGTTTGGTTAACCGATTAAACCATATTCAAATTTAAATTTATTATCTTATTTATAATATATAAGATTGAATTCGGTTTACTTTGTTGAATTCGGTTTATTCAGATCAGTTTATTTGATTGAATTCGGTTAATTTGGATCGGTTTATTCAACTTTTAAGCGGTTTATTTACTTTCAATCTGTTTATTTGGTTTTAACTGAAATTAGAACCGAACCACTTCTTGAATTCGGTTCGGTTTGGTTTTTTGATACGGAAAAAAAATTGTAAAACCGATTAAACCAAACCGAATAAATCATTAACCGAACCAATAAACATATTTAGTTTATAGGGCATGCCATCATGAAAGTAACTTCATATATTTTAAAAAAATTGATTTTTTGCACCTATTAAATAATGTGTTTATAAATGCTTCTTTTTAGTTCTCTTTATCTTATTAGTTCTCATTTTAATGAATCTTTATATATACATATAATCAAAAAATTTTGTGCCCCTCGAAAAAATGGGTCTGGGACGGGGGTCGGGTTTGCCCCTCCCTCGAACCGTCCATGAATTAGCATATATTTGAAGTCACTTGTACTTATTTTTATTGTATTATTGGACCTTAATTTAGTTAAGTTATAATTAATAGAAGTTGACACAGACGTGATGCCTTTGGGTCATACCCTCATCTAGAGATGGCCAACATACCCGGAACCAGAACCGGAGCCGAGGAACCGAACCGGAACCGGTCGTATCCGAACCGGTGGATACGGACAGTTCCGAGTTTTCAGATAAATTGTAACCGGAACCGGTTCTTGACTTTGTTGACCGGAACCGGTTCCGGTTAAAAAAAAACCGGTTTGACCACCTCTTTACTTTAATTTTAAAATGAAAAAAAATTGTATACATAAATATCTCTTTCAATTCTTAGGTAACAATAATTCTTAATTGAAAATCCTATATATATATATATCTATACTCTCTAATAAAAGAGTAAATATTTTGCCACATGTCAATTTATTAGGCTATTTTTGCCACATGTCAATTTATTAGGCTATTATAATTCTTTAACTTATTAAAGAATTTTAAATCTAATGACTAATGACTTTATATATCTTTTTTTATATTAAAAAATAGTTCTAAACAAATAAAAAATGAGATTTTTTTTTATTAAAAAGCACACTTAAACAAAGTTTACAAAATATGAAAATTTTCTAAAATTGATTTTTTCTAAAAAAATATTAATTTATTTAAATTTGTAATTTTAGGAAAATAAAAGTTCTGTAAAAATAAGTTTTTTAAAAAAAAGTTTTCTTACAAAGTTTTCAACATGTGTAATACACGAGATTTTACCTAATATATAATATGAAAGTTTAAAAGAAAATTCCTATTTTGGAGTAAATTAAGAAAAATTTCACTAACCAATTAATATTTAATTGTTTTTCATGATTCTTTATTATAAAATTATAAATGTTATAAGCAAAAAGAACGTTAATAAAGATATGTAAATCACGAAATTATGTATACGTAAATCACAATGTTTTGTATATAATGCATAAAATGATTACATATATGTAACTCATACAATATACACATAGCGTACGAGTCACACACACATGTGTGTGTATGATTGAGATTAAATAATTCATTTTAATTGTGGTAACCAAATAAGTCAGTCAAGATCACCCAATTTTTTGTTTTTTCATGTTTTTTATTATATGTATAGGGTTAAGTTCAAATAAATAAGCCTCTTAACCTAAAAAACTTAAAAAGGATCTTGAGCCATTAGATCATTAATCAATGACTATGATTAAATCAAGCTGTTGGAGGGTATTTTAGTCATGCCTACTATTGTTGACTTTTTAATTTTTTATCAAATTCCCCATATTCTTTAAACGTTCATAACTTTTACATGCGTAATTATTTTTTTAAAAAAAATACCATAAAAACAAGCATTTTTTATCTTCAAATTAATATAATTTTTTCTGTAGAAAATTTTTGTTTTTTAGTTCATTGTGTAGTTTGTACAGGTCATTGTGTCTTTTGTACATGTCATTGTGTCTTTTGTGTAGGTTATTGTGTCTTTTATATTTCTGCTCAATGCTGTGTTTTAATGAATAATTTAAGACATAATTATGTTCCATAATACATAATGTCAAGCAAAGATGACACAATGACACGTATAAATAACACAATAATCTTGAAAAAAGACACAATTGCATGTAAAAAAGACACAATGACGAGTCATTGTGTCTTTTGTGTAGGCATTGTGTCTTTTGAATAGACATTGTGTCTTTTGTATTCTACTCAATAATGTCTTTTGTATATACATTGTGTGTTTTGTACAAGTCATTGTGTCTTTTGTTTAGACATTGTGTCTTTTGTGTTTCTGCTCAATCTTGTGTTTTCCTAAACAATTTAAGACACAATGATGTTGCATAATACATTATGTTAAGCAAGGATGACACAACGACGAGTATAAATAACACATTGATATTTAAAAAAAAACACAATTACCTAGTAAAAAGACACAATAATCTTTAAGAAAAACACAAAAAGATAATGATACACAAACGTTTAAAAAGACAAAATGATAATAATTAGACACAATGAGCTGAAAAAAATTAATTTTTTTGTAGAAATATTATATTCATTTTAAAGATAAAAAATGCTTGTTTTTTATGATATATATTTTTTAAAAAATAATAACGTATGTAAAAATTATGAATGTTTAAAAAAATGTGGGGAAAAAGTGATTATGACTAAATTATCCTCTAACAACTTTTTCCTTTAAAATTTTAAATTTTTCCTTTTAAATTTGATTTCATAATCTAATGAACAATAATCCTTCTTAGGCTTTTTAGGATAAAGAGACTATTTATTTGATCATAATCCTATATGTATATGAGACTATCTTGTTTTATGTATATGCATAATCATATTTGTTTAGAATCTTACATCAGTTATAATTTTTATTTTCTACATGTGTAGCTACAAATTTCTAAAAATTTACACTCGTGTAAAATTTTAAGCACATTCAAATTTATATATGCACATAAAAAAAGAAATTGTTGGACATATGTAATTATCATATTAAAAAAATACAAAAATCTTAATGAGTTATCACGGGTTAAACCTTAAGTCTTAACTTTACTATTCATTTTAAAATCTTAAAATAAATGCGTGGTATATAATAAAGTTTAATAAAAAAAATTATAATAAAAAATTTATAATAATATTTTTACGACTTGTTGGAGTGAAGTGTTGGACTATGAAAGTGATTAGACTTGTTGGTTTGATGTGTTAGATTAATGTATTTAGATAAACATACAATCATATCTATTTGGTTTGTTTGTCGTCGAGCAGTTTTTGTATTTGCTTATCATTTTAATGGCATCAGGTTGTTTGATATATTTTTTTAACATTAAGAAATCTTGAAATTTTGAAAAAATAAAACGATGTTAAAAATCTAGAAATTTCAAACTATAACCTCGAATATATATTTCTTTTAAAAATAATTTTAGCTATAACAACGATACATCATCTCTACAAAGCAATATTTTATTACTTTTGAATAATTATATTAAAATAAATAAATATAGTATAGCGACGATATGTACGTTGTGTCTATAGGTTGATTTTCAATGACATAAATTATAGTGATGATGTCTTTAACCTATAGTAAATAATCTTAAGTGACAAAGTGTCGTTGCTGGCTATAGCGATGAAAAATGTATCTGTAATGACGAAATTTTTTTGGATATTTTAGTGAAATTAGATCAATTTTGTCGATCAACGTGAATAATGAAAATTCATTAAACAAGTTGGGTGTAGGGTGTACGCTTGTTTAATATTTAATGGGGGTTCCAAGGGCCTTGGCGGGGGTCCGGGGGCAGCACCCCCGGTTAGCGGGGTCCAGGTCAGCCTGGAAAATTTTTTTCAAACCTAAGTTGTTATGTTGAAAAATCAATAGAAAAAATGATTTTACGAATTTTGATATAAAATTCATTTTACAATTTTGTGGCAAATTTTTGAAGAATAAAAGTTGAAAACTGCTTGAAGGCAGTTTCCAAACTCCTGTACATCCAGAAATTGATCGATCAAATTGGCTCTCTGGTTCATTCTCGAAGTCACAAAAATCTCATACTCGTTCTTGATTCGAATTGAATTTTATCCGATCAAACATTTGAGTGATCACAAATAGTTTGATCTGAAAGTGTGATCCACGACTTTCAATTTAACCGGTGATTACATCGTGTTCGTGTTATGGAAATTCTCTACAAAACTGTCGTCACTCGGTCTACTTCCTTGCATAAAGAACATTAAAAACATTTTTTTTAAAATGTTTAAAATACAAAAGTTTTAAAAAACAAAAGTTTATAAAAAGTATATTATTCTTTTATTAGTAAATTAATTACGTATAATTAATTTCATAATGTTTTATCTCAAAAATGTTGCTTTTATATTTATGAAATAATTATTCAATATTGTTTTTCATTATACACGTACGTTTCATAGATAAGATACCAACTTAGTTAAATAATATATTACATATTTTTTTCAACCGCATATTAATGTATATTTTTATTAAGTTTGGAATTTTTTAAGAATCTAATCCTTATCACCTTATGAGTAATATAATACTACATGTCCGATTCGTACATGCAAAATAAATGCCTAAGTGCGTTTCGCTGTTCAACTTTTTCTAAACAAATTGAAAATATACTCATTCTTGTACTAACTTGCTCTTAGATGTTTATGTTTTTTTAAGGGTGGTGTTATTCACTTATTCACACATGACACACCCCACTAATATACCTCACACCTCTATACGGGTGTATTGGTCAATACGAGACGTATAGAGAGACAGTTATTGGGTGTCAGTGTCAATGATTGAACCCTCAGTGTCAATGATTAGATCCTTATACGCTCCGTAGTGATCACTACGAGTCACGAGACGGCTATACGCCCCGTACTGACAACTACGAGACGTATACTTGATAGAGGGTGTTGAAATATGATTTTGGAGTGTGTAGATAACTCTCCTTTTTTTAAAGTGGACATTAAAAGTTTAATCAATTATCCATGTTTACAACTCAATTGACACTTCTTTGTCCTTAAATTTTCATTAGGTATGTCTTTGGTTTAAATTTTTTTCATAACTAAACATCGTTTATTTTTGTTTTTAGAAAATCAAACAATTGAAACGGTTGAAATTATGACACGTTATAACTAAAACTAACAATGGTGAGCTAAACGTCGTTAGAAAAGTTTAATCATTGATAGCGTTTTTAAATTAATTTAAGAAGTAAAATAAAAGTGTGTGCGCATCTGGAGTCCAATAACAAAAAAAAAAAATAGTTGATAAGTGGCAAAGATTTTGTTATTTAAAAACGTATATGAAAGTAGATATTATTCCTAGGAATTTTTAGCGATTGCAAAAATCAGAAATGAAAATGCTCAATTTCTGGAAACATCATGTTTTAGCACCCGAGAGAATTTACATAAAATATATAAAATCTATCGAAGTGTGAGGAGATATTTAAACGATAAAATTAGTTAATATATTTTATAGTAGGTTAGAAGTATAAGTCATGCATGCATGCATACATATCCGTGTGTAATTGAGAACCAATTTTAGTTGAAAACTAAAATAAGCATTTCATTTTTTTAAACGGCATTTGATCTTAACAGGTGAATTACTAATTTTCAGGCCACGTTACCAAGGTTATGTTACCAAGACCTCTGTTGAGACCCCACCACCATCCCAGGAGGAAACCACACCGGAAAACCCCCTGACCTCTCAAGGACCCCTAATTCGCCTTAGGAGAGATTTGAACCTATGACCTTTCATTT